>MJVA01000002.1:468720-669750 GCA_001939245.1 Talaromyces wortmannii | reverse complement strand
TTCTGGCCTAAGTACTTTTTACATTTTTTCTAGGATCATTATTGCGCCACGGAATCCATTGGAGAGGAATGACTCGCTTTTCTAGTGGCTTACTGAATGCCCAAAGTGCTTTAATAAAACTAATGCAGTAAAGCCAATGCAGACTTTGGATAATTGATCTCAGGAGAACATTTTCTGTCAATATTAACAGTTGCTGTTTTTTTCATTGAGTAGTTAACTTACAGAAAAGCCGGTTTGGGTGGCAAACGATTCTTGCGAGCCTCGATGCGGGAAAGCTGACAGGGTTCCATGAGACTGTTATACAGTAACCCATGATCACATCTGAGTTGGGAATTGAAGAAAACACCGCGGCGGAATATCGGTATTGGCGCCGAGGGATATCCCTAATCACTCCTCAATCACTCCTTAATCTCTGTGATCAGCATATTTCCCCAACTTAGTAGAATCAAAACCCTCTTTATTAACAGGCTGAATAAATTGTCATCCGCAAAAGTTCTGATGCTTACACTAGGCTTTTGGCGAGCGGCCAGTACACAAGAACTTGACCTCAGCACTATCAAATGCGAACAGGAAATATTAGACTTAGAATTCCTTCTATCAACGAAGGGTACCAGAAACAGTACCTGACAATTTCATACTCTAAGCCCTACACAAAGTCGACATATAACCTGTTGGTATTAGTGCAGGCCTATCACTCACATAGCCCATAGCGGTCATTTTATAAGGCCGTTCACACTCTGAGATTCGATATAG
This sequence comes from Talaromyces wortmannii, assembly GCA_001939245.1. Lineage (NCBI taxonomy): Eukaryota > Fungi > Ascomycota > Eurotiomycetes > Eurotiales > Trichocomaceae > Talaromyces > Talaromyces wortmannii. The sequence continues at coordinate 668,997 of MJVA01000002.1, read as the reverse complement.
TATACCAGATGGCAGATCTATATTCAATCTACCCATTGATCACGTTGAGTAAGGATTATCTATTAAAAGAATATCTTGATAATAATATAGTAACAGAGATAACAAATGACCATAGACATGAGAATATCTTAGTTCATAAGGCAAGTTTTACCGAAGCCAGTTTTATAGTATCCAATCAAGAAGAGCCACGCACACACCTGAACGCAAGATGCCTCTTTCTGACCGCACCCTGCTGCTCCTCAGGGCGGCAAGCCGCACGAACTAGATTGGGACAGGCAACCCCAAAATCGCATGATGTTATCTATGTAGCATTCCACAGCATTTCAATAAGTCCTGATCGGGCAGAAAAGCTACATATCGAAGAGCGTGGTTGTTTGCCAAATGTCTAGATGGTTATTTCAACTATTAATCAAATGAGTGTACAGTGACAGCGCGATTAAAGATGCTTGGATTGGATACGGAAATCGGAACTTCAAGCTTAAATTAAAGTTGCCGGGGACCACGTTGTCCGGTCCACCCTTAGACATGTCAACTATGGATTACCTTGCGGTCCACATACATTTATCTGAGTCTCCCATTACATCGGCTATTCTCAGGTAAAATAGTAATTGGTATGAGAAAAAGATAATGATTGCTCTAGTGAAGGTTTCTGCAAACAGTCAACCCAGTGAACATTTGAACCTATTGGACAAAATCTCTCTTTGTTTAAAGCGGGCTATTCAAGGATACACAAATACTGGCAAGATTGACTGAGAAGAACTATGAATATTTGGATTTGATTATACATGTAGTGCATTAAATTCTTATCCAGCAAGCTGCCAGCAAGGCTCTGGGCCACGGTTCAGAATCCTAGAAGCTAAAGGATGTCAACTATGTGTTGTAACTTTCATTGAATCGAGTGCGATGTCAAGTATACCAACATTATATTGCTTCAACGAAGACAAAGGTCAAAAACAGAAAAATCTACAGATTGTCCCTGAACATCGCTCTGGGAGTTGGAGCAAACCACGTCAGTTTATTAACTGTCATCGCCTACCTGTTACCCATGCTGAAACAGCAGAAACCTAGTGTCGGATTACACGGCTTCTCTGTAGTACAATTCATTCATGTCAGATAGAGCTTTCCTCTCGAGATGTCACTTTCCAAAACAAGATAAAAAGACCTGTTAGTGGTGGTTGGCACAACCATCCTCTTTCTCAGTTAGCAGTTTATTGCTACCTATAAATAGCTGTAGCTCGATCGGTTAGCAGAGTTAAACCGATAACACCTATTTCATGTAGGAATTGATAGTTCATTCCCATGCAAAGGAAATTTTTTCAATTCAACGCAGTGCTCGGCGACTTGATGAGATCATCCAGATGTGGCTCGTCTTCCAAGGTGCCTCTTGACAAAATCGCCTCGATATGACATGTGAGAAAAATATGGTCCTTTGAGGTCCGGGGGAAAGCCGAGATCGCCCTGGATTTGAAACATGCTTGCGTTGTCTTCTTTATTATAATGGATCCGGAAAAACGGTTTTCTTTGACACATCTCTTACAGAAGCGCTCAGCGGCGCACCTTTTCTCGGCGCACCTTCTCTCAAAAAGTCGCCCCATAGTCAAGCACCGAAAATCGAGCAGGGTTTGGCTATGGCCAAGCACATGCGACACGACAAGACGTGCGTGGTGGGTATAGCAGGAGTGGTGGGCGAGCGATCTTGCGATTTATATTGGGCAGCGTCACGTGGGTCCCGTCTATGCCGGGCCGCCGCTAAGCCTTCCCCAGCTTCCCCCCCATCATACCATTCTTTAACACCTCTTTGCCTTCGATATAACCGCGAGCTCTTCCAATCCCTGTACATCAGTCATACGTTGCCTTCCCGATGGTTGCCGCTAGGATCGACTATATCTTTGCTGCCGACGAGAACGACTGCCGCCGCCACAGCTGCTAGGCTTGCTGCCGGCCCGCTCAAATCCACGAACCCCCTCTGTTGGGCTGGAGTTTCACATCGGTCCCCGTTGCCTTTGCCGCGCTTTCAGGGCTCAGTCGCTAGCTCTAATAGATACTCGTATCAGATGATAGATCAATCGTTGATCTCAACCCGTGTATTCTGGAGCTGTCTTCCAGTTCGATCGACCCGGATATTGCCAAAGTAATACGACTTCCGGGACGTTCCTCACATTTCTGCTACGCGGCGTTAGGCATAAAATTCTTTTTTCATCGCTTGTGCCTCTTACCACTTTTTCTCCGTGCCTGACAACTCGACCAACTTTTGCCGCGATTTTAGGAGCTGCCTCCACCGGAAATATTCCCTGCATTGACCTCGCTGTAACACGGGCTCGCGGTAGCCGGGCAGTCTCGCTTTCGAAAAAATGATGCTACTAAAAACCCAATATCACGATGATTCGGACGCAGACGATGAATATGAACGCAGCGTTCTCGCCTCGCCACAGTTGCCTACAGATTCCGAGACCTCGCCAACAGATTCGGGATCATTGTCTACAGAACACACGCCCACGAAATACGGACATTCGGGCGATGACCATGGCCTTCCACGGACTATCATCAGTGAATGGACTGCGGAAGAATGCGCAGACTTTGTGGCCGGGTTGGGTCTCCGCCAATATCGTGCTGCTTTTTTAGGTTTGTCATCCTCGTTGACACCCCAAGTATCCCATGTCTGGTTCTAACTTTTGTTGCAACAGAAAATGAGATTGTTGGCGAAGCATTAATAGCTCTCAAACATGAAGAGTTAAAGGAAATGGGTATCACGAGTGCGGGGCATAGATTAACGATCTTGAAGAGCGTCTACGAAACCAAGGTGAAGCAGGATATTCCTATTGATCCTGACCATTATGTGGCCCCATGTGAGTTTGTGGAAAGCATACTGAAGCACTTGATCAATTCTAATTGGTAATCGAATCACAGCAGCCGATCATAACCTCAGTGAACCCGCCACCTACGGGGACATTTCTCGCCTTCAGCAATCGATGCGGTCAAGAGATGAAAGGATATTGACACTTGAGATTGAAATACGAAGAGTGACTGAAGAATATCGGCGATTACGGCAGGAGCTGCTCCCTATATTCAAAATGGCCAAAGATCGTTCTCAACCCCTCCCCTACCAACCCCCGAGCCAAGCAGGGCCGACATCGAGCCCCGATGCATACCACGATCCACTATTGAGTGTGTCGCTTAATCCCCGTGGCGAAACTTCGACATTGAGCAAGCCACATTCTCGAATGTACAACGGAGGCACAACACCGAAAAGCAGTAATTCTCCTACCCATATTCCGCCGTCGATTCACCATGAAGGGCGCCCTTACAATGACGGCGCCAACCTCGATCCTTCCCCCGCTGCTATGATAGCTTCGTCACATCTTACAACATCTATGACCGGAGGTGCACAGACATCTCCTGGCATTCCGTCGCCAACATCTCCTGCTCAACAAACGCTTGGACCTCGATCATATGCTCGGGACGGCAGAAACACCACTTCAACAGTTCGCCCTGGATACGACCATGAAGAAGTCGCTCATCCCAATCCCAGTTCGACCCCAACTCCCGGCTCCGGCTCTAGGAGTGAATCGAAGAACACAGATTCCGCCGCACCTAGTGTGGAAATTTTCAAATCATTCAGAGTATCAATGGAGGACCCATGCCACAAAGTCCTACCTGCTGCGCTCAAGAAGTATAATATAAATGCAGACTGGCGACAATACGCCCTTTATATTGTTTATGGTGACCAGGAAAGATGTTTGGCATTGGACGAGAAGCCCTTGATTTTGTTTAAACAGCTTGATAAAGAGGGACGAAAACCAATGTTTATGCTCCGCAAGTCTGCACCGGCTGATGGAACAGCATCTTCGTATCCTGCTCCTACTGGCCCAGCTCCAAGTAGCGCTGGGTTTGACACCAACAGACCAGTCCCTGGCGGAGTGCTGTAACCAATGAACAGCATGGCCTCCGCCTGGCAGGCAATATTTGAACCCATGTGACTTTACTTGTGATATTTGAAGTGTTTTTTTCTTTTCTTTATCTTTTCTATTATTGGTTGGTAATCACCAAACCTTTTGCTTATCTAGAACCGGCTATTTCTTTTCCTCCTTCTTTTCGACCTTCATTTTTGTTCCATTCTTGAGCATTGGCACGCGAATATCAAACGGTGTTGTCAGTTCTACATTGCCAATTCTTTTTTTGTATTCAAGAAAATTGCTTAGTGATGCATCGAGTTATTGGATTAGTCTAGTCTTGTGTTTTTTTAAATGTATCTATCTGCGGTAGCGCGGCGTTTTTTTGATATAAACTTTTTTTTCTCTCTCCTACTCATTATTCATTCTCCCTGGCTCGGTATTCTTCTCCTTTTATTTGAAACTCGGTCTACGTTTCAAAGCTAGCCCCGCTCAGCATTTCTACAAGTCTAGTTATCTTTTGAAGGATTCTAGGATAGAAAAATTCTTTTCTCTTTCTATTAAAATTCTTTTTATATGTACGTAGCTCTTGCTACATAGCTCCTATACTAGGTCTAGCCTGTGACAATTAAATGCAAGGTCAAGACTCACCTATAAAATATAACTGGTATTTCTGTATAATCTGGTAGACATTTCCTAAATGGTAAAGTATGCGTCTGCCCCAGGTGCCCCTCGGAAAAAAGGAACCATAAGAAGAAAACCTTTTCACTCTTTATGATTAATCTGACAACGAGGACCACCTATTTCCTAGCCTGCTATTTCTAGCCTCATATTTCACCTTTCTTCGTATCTACCGTCTTTTCATTCGTATTTTGAATCACTGCAGCCACATACTCTCCATCACTTTCATTCACGCCTCCAATGAAGAAAGACAGAATGAGCGCGACCCCTCCAAAGCCCAAAGTGGAAAGAAACACGGTGCTATAGGCCTGTGCGTTTCCCGTCCGATATGCTTGCTCAATCAACGGAATCGCACTCGTAGTCAGTCCTTCCACAGTAGTATTATCTAGAGACCGGCCATCATTCAGCAGCGTGATTAATTCTGGCACAGCCGATTCGGAAATTCCAGTCGACAACGCAGCTGTCTTGATGGCAGCCGGAATCGTTTGATTCAGTCGATTGCTTAGTATGGTGCTGTACATCGCTACCGCAATCGACGTCCCTGCCAGACGAATGCATCCACTAAGTCCGCCAGCAGTCCCAAGGCGCTCCTGGTTCTTGATTGGGAATGTTGTCATCGGCAATGCTATCCCATCAGCCATACCGATGATCAAATTTCCCGTGACTAGCAGGCCCACAGTAAGGCCCATGTTTAGAGGGTTCGCTGCGACGGCCGCCAACAAGCCAGTCCCAATAAAGGATCCTATGATCACCTGTGGTTTTGCCGGCAGCCAGTTGGCAAAGAACGGGCCCAACATTTGGCCCACGGCAAAGGACAGGGTGACGAGACCAGATATTGTTGCACTACTCCCTTGATCGAGATTCGGATACAAAATGGGGACGGCCCTTGGCCAAATAAGACTGATGGAGACGATTGTTAGATGAAATATCTGATTCATATTTTGACCGACTTACCCAAATGCATAAAAGGTCATTGCTTCGATCGAGCACCAGATTACGCACGAGGTGTACTTGATGTTTTTGAATAATTCCAGTGGCAGGTACGGTTCTTCCAGCGACACTCGAAGCTCATATATCACGCAACCGACGAGTATGGCGAAACCTGATAGTAATGTTCCAAGAACATATCCACTCACCCACGGATATAAGGACTTTATTAATTAGCGGAGTGCCTTTCTTGATAAAGAACACTGGAAATCACTTACACCTCCCCAGTTGAGACCCATCAGTAGTAGAATCATCCCAGCCGAGAAAAGGAAGAAACCAATAAAGTCAACCCCCTTAATCAATTGTTTTGGTCCTTTGGTTCGGTGTAGCAGGTGAACTGTTGGCGGGTGGTAGAAGAGAAACCATAGCAACACGGACAGCGCGTTTAACGCTACCAAGTAGTAAAAACACCCCCGCCATTTCACCGAGGTATTGTTCTGAATAGTGGCAGCAATCTGCGGCCCTAGAGCGTTCTATTAAGACACTATCTGTTAGCGGAGAACTCACTTCTAAGTGATGAAAAGGGGAAGTTACCGTTGGTAAAGTCCAGAGAAATATGCCGGCATTAGCGATAAACCGCCTCTTCATAGGCACAATCTCAGCAACAACCCAGAAGAAAGAACATTGAAATCCAGCTGCGATTCCGATCAAAGTTTCCCCTACAATGAGTTGCCCAAGCGACGTGGCCGTGGCCCCAACAATACTCCCAATCAATCCGATGGAAGACCCAATGATGAAAAACCAGCGGCGCCCAAAAATGTCGCTCAAGCGCCCTACGAACATAAGGATAACAGCCTGAGCAAGCGAATATACAATACCGACCCAGTTGACATTACTGGATCCATAGGCTATTTTCTTTAGTAAAGGGGATATGGTTTAGTGTCGTGGTAGAACATACCTCCAACATCGCGACTGATTTCGCTTAATATTGGGGCTACGAGAGCAAAGCCACCCGTTCCACAGGCAAAGGCGACTCCTATAGCCTGTTCACACAATTAGAATTAATAGATGTCAGATAATAGCTTGTGGGTGCGGTTCCGTACACAGTAACTGCCGATGAAGGATGGGCTATAGAAGTATCCCTTTGGTAATTCAGATTGAACCTTTGCCAGCGCTTCAGGACGACGGTCACTCTCTATAGCTTTCTCTACGACATCGATGTCGCTAGAAGCTTCGATGTGCGAGGACTGCTGCTCCTCCTGTCCCTTGCCATCTTTCAAGGGGTTGCTCATGTCTGCGGTAGTCATGATCGACAAAACTAGGTATAGAAAGGATCAATTGATAGCTCCATGTATCTACACATGCATGATGCAGGGGTCATATGCAGGTTGTTATAAAAGGAATATGCCCCAGAGTCATACCCCAGACAGGAGTTTCCCCGCAAATTTCCGAAACGTTAAAGAGTTTTTCTCTTCCACAATATCAAGTTGGACCGGAAAGATCCCGATCCGGCCGCGGAACACCGGCTATCCCACTATGGCGACTGGAAGGGTGAGATCAATTATTAATCACAGATAACATAGCTTGGTAGCAGCTGGTTAGCAATAGCCCCCGATGGTGATGATTCTCGTCGGGAGCTGATGGCTTTAGGGTTAGTTTCTATGTATGCTACTTATTGCTTACAAGATTACCAAAATCGTTGTCATATCAAATGTTTTAGCTGTTCTATTGGTTTATATCATGGAATCAGAATCTAAAGAGCTACACATCAATGAACCTATGCCAGGAGATCATGGCTTCTTCACTCCAATCCAATCACCTCCATCAGGGACGGCTTTGTCAATGTACGATCAGGAAAAACCGGTCCCCAAGCTTTTTAAATCCATCACAATTCGCTCAACAACCTTCTCGAATCGCATCTGGGTCTCTCCTATGTGCCAGTACTCCTGTAACCAGGCGGGAGAGCTGACAGACTGGCATCTAGTTCAACTTGGTTCCTTCGCCTCCAGAGGGGCTTCTTTGACTGTCGTTGAAGCGACAAGCGTCTCCCTCGAAGGCCGTAACACAAGTGAGGATGCGGGCCTGTGGTCTGTTGGTCAAGTCCCGTCATTTCGACGCGTGGTCAACTTCATCCACTCCCAGGGCCAGAAAGCCGGCGTTCAATTACAACACTGTGGCCGTAAAGCTAGCGTGACAGTTCCATGGCTTGGCCATCGGCCTGCAAGGTCAGAAGAGGGCGGCTTTCCCGAGAAAATTGTTGCTCCTTCTGCCATCCCCTACAAGGACGACGGAGTCTGGCCGACCCCAATCGCTATGACCAAGGAAATGATACGGAAAGCAATTGACGATTTTGTTCATTCAGCTGTTCTCGCTGTCGAAGCCGGTTTTGATGTCATAGAGATCCATGGCGCACATGGCTATCTCATCCATCAATTTTGCTCGCCTCTCACTAACAGGCGTACCGATGAGTACGGCGGTTGCTTTGAGAACCGTGTGCGTTTTGCGTTAGAAGTAGTGCAAGGCATTAGGCTTGCTATTCCAGAGACAACATTGCTGTTCTATCGAATCAGCGCCACGGATTGGGTCTCCGACAGGGAGTCCTGGACCCTCGAGGAATCAGTACGGCTGTGCCGGCTGCTGAAAAATAACGGCGTTGATTTAATCGATGTCAGCTCGGGTGGCTTGGTACCAGAGCAGAATCTGCCTCCGATACAGCCGGCCTACCAGGCTTACCTGTCCAAAACTATCAAGGATGAGGTCCCAGGGCTGCTCACCGCAAGCGTGGGCATGATATATAACGGGAAAACGGCGGAAGATGTTCTCGCCTCTAGAAGTGCGGATGTTGTCTTCGTAGCTCGGGAATTTGCGCGCAACCCAAGTCTAGTTCTAAAGGCTGCCCTTGATCTGGGAGTGAGAGTAAAATGGCCAATACAATTTCATAGAAGTCAGCCGTATTATATGGATGTGGATATGTGATAGCGCACTTCATTGTTAATATTAAGTCGCTATGATGCGGCCAACATATTCAGTTGTAGGTAAATACATTCATTTTGGGTTCAATATTCAATGTTTTATTGGTTACATACTTGTTACATGTGTTAATGTTACTATCAATGATTACACGTGTTGCCATGTTTACTAGTTGACAGACACATATATCAATTGATTTGGATACAAGATCTATTGAGCAAATTCAACCCCATTTACCAGAGTCCCGATCTTGGAGATCGACACTTCCATCTGTGTGCCAGGTCGCAACCATCTTGGGGGATTCATATCCCCTCCGACCCCTGCATCGGACTCTAGATTAGTTTTGAGATATATGACGGAGAGAAAACCACATACCTCCAGGTGTGCCTGTCATTATCAAACTACCTTTTTGAAGAGTCGTGCCTTGAGACAGGTACGAGATAAGATATCGACAATCAAACAACAGGTCAGCCACTGACTCGTCTTGTCGCACCTCCCCGTCGACGGTCGTTCTGAGATGCAGATTTTTTGGATCATCGACTAGACTGCTGGCCAAAAGACACGGGCCGATTGGCGCGTAGGTGTCAAATCCCTTGGAAAATCCCCACTGAGGAATTCGCCCAGCATAATTTGGGTCACGTTGTAGTTTGCGAGACGAGATATCATTGCCTACAGTATATGCGGCCACGTAATCCAAGGCGTCTTCTTGCGAAACGTCTTTTGCGTCTTTTCCAATGACGATGGTCTTAGTACACATGTATAGTTAGTGTGATAGGTACAGGTATAGAGAAACAGATCGAGTCCTACCAGCTCTCCCTCATAATCAGCTTGGTCATCCTGAGCGATCTTCGGAATGATTACGTTGTCGCCATGGTCTAAAATCGAGGTCTGGGGCTTGAAGAATATGAAGGGGAAAGGTGGTGGTGTTCGCTTTGCTTGTTGAACTACAACATAGGTCAGTTTTATAACCATATTCCAAAACTGACTGTTTCATCTCATACTGTGCTTCATATAATTCAGGCCAACGCAGCGAATAGCGGGCACTTCGGACGGTGCTAGCGGAGACAGAATTCTTTTGACAGTTACCACCTCGTCCGAGACTCGAGTGGTGCCACTTAGGCAGAGGGGATCCTCTCCTACAATAAGCCTGGCCTGTAATTGATCCTTCTCAGTCACGTATCCGATGTCAAAATCCGGTCGAGGTAGAATAGGCTCGCCCCGAAGGACCCTGCCATCCACGCTCTCAAATCTGATTAGTCGCTCCCACGGGACTTTCATTGTAACAATCAATTTCGTTGGTTGAAGAAACTTTCTCTATGCTATCCCTTGGTCTATTTTAATCGTCGAAACTCCGAAGTTCCCGGTGGTATAATCGTCGTCGGGATGTGCTGGTATCTCACCGCGGGCTCTTCCGCGGCATCTATCCGATCTGATTATTATCCTTGTAATTTCAATAACCAATCAATGATAAGTGAGATTTATCCCGATATAGATAATAAACAAGACCAGCTGGGCCAACTGTCAGTTTGTAGTCAGACAATCATCGTGATATTGCTGGATTGATATAGAACAACATGGCTACCGAAACAGAGATTGTCACCACCTCGGTGCCCCTCCAGGGGGAGGAAACCGTCAATGGGACAGATTCAGCGGATGAGTTAGCCCTATCAATGGAGAAACTTCAGGCAAAGCCCCTATGGACACAAATGGCTAAACTAAACCCGCCTTTGCCAAATCCTACCTGTGTGCCACACATCTGGCGTTATGACCTGATCCGACCCAGTCTGTTGAAAGCTGGTGAGCTGATCGGCGAAAGTCAGGCCGAGCGGAGGGTGTTGATGTTGGTAAACCCTGCTCGAGGTAGGATGTTTATGGACAAAACCTTGTGCATTTGGTACGACAGCTAATAGGTAATGAATGTTTCATGCAGATGCTCCTTATACCACCGATTCTCTGTATGCTGGACTACAACTAGTGATGCCTAATGAGGTTGCAAGAGCGCATCGGCACACTGCATTCGCCATGAGGTTCATTATAGAAGGCCATGGCGGTTTTACTGCGGTACAAGGGCAGCGCATCACTATGCAGCGCGGCGACGTGATTCTAACACCACGCTGGAACTGGCACGACCATGGGAAGGATGGCTCAGGGCCGATGATATGGCTGGACGGACTCGACCTGCCCAATTTCAGACATTTTCCCGTCCACTTCGTTGAGCATTATCAGCAACCACGATACCCAGCCGACGACGTGGATTCCACCACTTCCCCCATTGTGTTCCCTTGGGCGACGATGAAGGAGGCTCTTGACAAGACCGAGGGAAATTGGGCATCCAAGGACTACCTGAAGAGTGACGGGAGACAGGGTATGTTTGACTATCATTCGCAAAAGAAGTAACTAATAGTTGAGGTACCCAGTCTCCAAAGTGTTAGGCGGATCCGCCGAGAGACTTGACGCAGGAACAAGCTCACCAGGAATCCGAGAAACGGCATCATCAGTCTACCATGTTGTGTCGGGCCGAGGATATTCTATGATTGGAGAGAATAACCGGATTTCTTGGGGACCCGGGGATACTTTTTGCATTCCCTCCTGGATGCGATATCAGCATTTCGCAGATCTACCAGGAGAGACGGTTTATCTATACCGCTTCCACGACAAACCGATGCTAAATGCACTGGGATTCTACCGAGTGGACGGTGTCGATGTTGAAACTTTGGTGTCTGATTGAATGTAAGGACGAAGATATTATCACCGACACTTGGGTCTAGTTAGGTGGGTAACTTGTCTATATGAGATTGTAGGCTATTTTGTTGCTAGAAAGAACTTCAGAAATAATCTTGCATTCGTCAATATAGCGTTATGTTGAGAGTATTAAATTGGTATTCTTTGTATTTTACAGCGTAAGGCTCGTACCGGGCCCGGAAGTATCGGCTTCTTTCCCGCGGGGTTCGCATTTGAGCCGTCATTTCTTCCTCCTGCAACATCCATCAAGCGAAATCTATACGTTGGCTTTGTAAAGACTTGGATAGGCTATTTAAAGAAAGGAGCGAAATTGTTCCCAAGCGCAATGCTCGCAAATTCTCGGGAGAGCCAGCAGCAACAGGAGCCGCAACCCAAACGACGCCGCGTCACCCAGGCGTGCATTTCTTGTCGAACTCGAAAATCTCGCGTATGGCTGCCCCCCCCCCCCCCTCTTGCTCTTGATACTGTGCTAAACAAGAACGGGAATAGTGCAGTGGTCAGCGGCCGAAATGCAGCACCTGTACAGAGTTAGGGCTGACGTGCCAATATGCGCTATCCGGGCAGGCTAATCAGACCGTTTTGGTTGGAAAAGAGTAAAGCAACGATCCTGAGATCTCTGAACCAACGTCCTGCTAAGCACTGTGACTACCTTAGGCACTTTCAAGAAATTGAAGACCGTCTACATCACCTCGAGTCTCTGTTGGAGGAGGGTTCGAAAAATGTCCAGAGCTCCACGAAACCATGGAACACTGTAGACACGACCGAGCACATTGATCATAATACCAACACCCCTAACATTTTGTCCACAAGTGATGGTCCTCTCACTGGCTCTATGGGATCTGATGATCCCACGGATGGAATGGGGCATTTTGTTTTTGCCGATGAGGAGGATCGCGTCTACTTTGGTATGTTCTCTTTTTGTTCCGGACGGTAATTCAGCTCTCATCTACCCTGTAGGCCCGTCATCCAATATCGCCTTCACGTCAGATCTGTCTCGGGCGTTGAAACGTGTGTCACGTACGCGAGGCCGATTATCACCGGGCAACCAGCAGACCACCACACTATTACCAGATTTTCACATCGCGAGAGTCTCGCGTCCAAGTTCGCCTGCTCCCCATGAAGCACCCTGGGCGGCAGAGGACCATCAAGAAGAACATATATCCATGTCGTCAATTTTCTATCTGCCACCAGACCAGGAGACGTCAGCCCTGATCGACCAGTACTTTGCTAACACGGGATTGCTCTTCCCCTATCTCCACGAAGAGACCTTTCGTGAAACATATGCCCAGCTAAAGAATAACAATGCGACGGCACGGCGCACATGGCTTGGAGTCCTTAATATGGTGCTCGCCTTGGCCACGCACACGACGGTGCTGCAGCTGGGCCAAGTCGACAGACGCCAGATACAATCAGAACAATTTTATCGCCGTGCTAATGGACTTTGTGCCGAGTATGTGATGAATGGGGCGAGCCTGGAAATTGGTCAGTTGCCTTCAACAATATTACCCAGTTTTCTTTGTTCATGATGTTAATTATCGAGTAGTCCAGTATCTGCTTCTAGTCAGCCAGTACATGCAAGGTACAAAGTCATCTATTCAAACCTGGGCAACACATGGGCTTGCCGTTAAAGTGGCTTTACAACTCGGGTTACAGTCAGTAGAAGCCTCCAAGCGATTTCCCTCTATTGAGCGCGAGATTCGCAAGCGGACATGGTTTGGCTGTATTGTCCTTGACCGGTATGTTGTCGAGTAGAAACACCGAGTCAAAATCTTACAATGTTTCAACATTAGAACTCTGAGTATGACATTTGGCCGTCCTGCATCGATCCCGGAGAATTATGCTAGACTGGAACTGCCTATTTATTTTGATCTGATTGAACCACGCGAACGCGTAATCGAGGCACGCCATCGGTGCCGATATAGCACTGACTTTTTCAATGCCACGATGTAAGTACTTGTCCACTGCGAAAAATGTGAAATATTGATCGTGTTGATTATATGGCTGTCTATAGTCGCCTTTATTCCATTCTTGGGAACACCATTGATCTCCTTTACCAAGGAAACCTGGGTAGCGATGATAAAATTCTCAACTACGAGATGATCACTCGTGTGCTACGCATGCGCCATTTACTCGAGGAGTGGACCGAACAATTACCCAAACATTTGGGGCTTATCAGATCAGAGAACTGCGCGTCCCAGCTCGGAAAGGACCTAACTATCGACCGATTCCGGACCATCCTGACCATGCGGTATCACAATATCCAGCTTCTGATCCATCGCGTAGTTCTTGTTCGACTTTGTGACTCCCTAGACGACCTCACCTCGAGAAGCCAGGAGGTCCTGGCTTTGCAGGATGTCGCCTGGAGCACTATGCAAATTGCCACTGACTCTGCAACTGAGATAATCAACATCGTCCGCACCGTCGTCGAATCCGATTTGGCGAGGCGGGGGTTGTTGGGAGCATGGTGGTTTACCCTTTATTACAGTATGTCTTTCTTTCTAATGGCTATGCTATCGATTATTAACGGGCTTCACGTAGCTTTCGATGCCGCCTTGGTATTATTTACCATATTCTTACTTACAAAACGATCCGATTTTCTCAAACTTTGGACACCAAGTACCGGCTCGGGTTTGATGAAGCAAACATTTATTGGCTGTATAGGGCCCCTGCGGCGGCTGGACGAGGGCAACCGGACGATTGACAAGTGTTGTCGGTGTTTGCAACGGTTAGCAGAGGCATGGAATCTCATCGGTATTGTTTTCTCTATTATCTTTTCAAAACTCAAACTATTTAACTAATACATTCTCTTGCGTGATAGAATCAAACGACAACCAAAATACAACCATGTTTACGCAATTGAATGATCAGCACCATCATAATCAAGACAACTCGGTTCCAGACGATCAAGTTGTTGTGGACCAGAATATGTCGTTTCTGGACTTTGATTTTATGGCGAATGAGCTGTTTGATGTTACCGATGATTTTTTGCAAGGTCGAAGTTTCTAGTTCTAGTTTCTGTGTCTGTGTTTTGATTGAATGACCCAGTTCTCACTGATAAGAATGGGGGAGGCCGGATGCATGTAGTCCTAGTTTCATATTACACATATCCATGTACTAACAGATGTACTGATTTCGCCACATTTTTGACCTTGGAGACTTTAACCGGGACGTTCCCGAATATCCCGCGGAATGGTTTCCTTCGGCTATACACACCCATACAATCATTGATACACCCGCGAACTAATGGAAGGTGCACATGTATAAAAATTCACTACTATTCATGGTAGAAAAAAGTGTATTCATTTCAATGCTTCTAGATACAATGAGTCTACCACAGAAGCAACTATGCGCCTGGGTGCAAACACCCGGCCCCGAGGCCACCATAGAATTCCGCAGCATCAATGTGCCCACACCGGGTCCAGGGGAGGTGCTAGTTAAGCTCGAGGTGTCTGGCGTATGGTGGGTGTGACAAATACACGACAAAGACAAGTCTGACGACCATATAGCCATTCAGATCATCATTCGATTTACGGGAATACGCCAATGACGACCCACATTGCTGGGCATGAAGGCGTGGGCACTGTCGTTACAGGTGAGAGTTGTCTTGATTCTATTTTAATAGATGTATGTATCCAGCAAATGAGTCTGACTGTTAGCTGCTCTAGTTGGCCCCAATGTCTTTGGTGAGCTTCTGAATAGAAGGGTCGGAGTGTCGTATGTTTGTTGATTACAATATAAATAGACCTAGGGTGTTGACAAAAGGTCCAGATGGCTCCATCGCGCTTGCGGAAAATGTGAAATTTGCAAAATAGACTATACTCACTGTCCACACCAGGAAAATTCAGGAAGAGTAAGTCCTCTATCAATGCAATATGGGCCGGGTACTTAGGACAAATAGAATGTATCAGGGACCTTCCAAGGTATATACCCCATCCCTTTCGCTACTTTCACCCTACGACTTTACTAACAAATAAATACTCAAGAATACTGCGTGGCCGACGCCGACTACGTGTATGAAATCCCTGCCGAAATACCGGCAGCAACAGCAGCACCGCTACTCTGCGGAGGCATCACTATGTACGGCGCTCTTGCGCGAGCCAACCTCCATCCCGGCGATTTTGTCGTCATTCCTGGAGCCGGCGGTGGCTTGGGCCATTTAGGAGTGCAGATTGCGAACAGTATGGGCTTGCAGGTCATTGCAATTGACTCGGGTGCAGACAAGGAAGCCATTTGCATGGAATCTGGGGCCCGCCACTTCTTCGATTTTCGGCACAGTGGCACATCTCTGGTGGATCATGTCCGCTCTGTCACAGGCGGCATTGGAGCACACGCCGTTCTATGCATTACAGGCGCGCCTTCTGCCTATGACAGCGCTTTGGCGATGGTACGGAGTCTGGGGAAACTCGTCTGTGTAGGTATTCCGCCGGCGTCATACCGACTCGCAGTGAACCCTTTCGAGATGTTGGTCCGTGGCCTACAAATCATTGGTTCAACTGTGGGTAACAAATCACACATGTCATCTTTGATGGATCTCGTGCTTCAGGGCAAGATAAAACCGACGGTTCAGGTCTACGAATTTTCAGAATTGCCTGATGTTATGAAGCACTTGGAAAGCGCGACAGTGGCGGGAAGAGCAGTTTTAAAAATTCAGAACTAAGATCCAAAATTATTATTGTGTCATATCTTAGGATTTTCTTTAGATGACATTATTACTAAAATGATGTATCCATTATTGTAAGAGTTGTTATATGAAGTCACGACTGGCGAGCAAATATATCTCTCATTATTAATTCCTTCTAAGACTAGGGTTAGCTTGACTCCACGGTGCTTTTACTACTGTAGCTAGTTACGCCGAGCTTCTACAGTTTATTAATCTTGTGATAAATAATTTCCAATAGTCTTCTACATGTATAAGTACTCCTCTTGTCCGAAATGAAATTAGTCCCGCCAGGTAATCGCTTTCGTCCTAACCCATTCTCTCAGTCCATCCGACGCATTAAAACGGCCAAACCCACTATCCCCAACACCACCATGAGGAAGAGACAGCTCGTCATGGATAGTCATATTGTTGATATGCACTGCTCCCGTTTCTAGTCTTCTCGCAAACTTCAATCCTCTTCGCAAATCTTCTGTAAAGACCGCTGCAGTTAGGCCATATGCAGTATCGTTGGCTAGCTGCAACGCCTCCTCATCATCTGCAACCGTGTATAGCGATACGGAGGGACCGAAAGATTCTTCGTAATAGATGTTCATATCGGGTTTGATGCCCTCGAGAACCACAGGCCGTAGGCGATTGTTCCCGTCTCCTGCGTCTGAAAACCCAGAGCCGTGCAAAACACTAGCCCCTTTATTAACTGCATCATCTAGAAGCGCTCGTACTTTGACTGCGGATTTCTCGTTGATGAGTATGGGTGCAAGCTGGTCAGGGCTAAATAAACGATCTATCGCCGCCTTCAAAGCTGTGCGGAAGCTGCTGACGACACTGGCATTGACAATGATACGCTCTGTGCTCATGCACACTTGACCTGCATGGTTGAAGGCTCCCAGAGCGCACTGCTCTGCTGCCAACTCGAGATCTGCATCCGCGCAAATGATGGCTGCACTTTTCCCGCCCAGCTCAAGCAGACAGGGTTTCAGGTATTGTCCACATAACCCAGCAATAATAGACCCTACTGTGGTGCTGCCAGTGAAATTCACCTTTCGAATGGCAGGGTGCGCTATCAACTTGCGTGTGATCGCAGCAGCATCACCAGGTCGATGGTATATAGTATTCAGGCAGCCGGCTGGAAGACCCGCTTCATGTAGAATAGAGACGAAATGCCAGTACGTTGCTGGGGCTAGTTCAGGGCCTTTCAGGATGACCGTATTTCCAGCAGCAAGAGGGAAAAGGCAGGCTCTCATCCCGAGGGTATGAGGCGCGTTCCAGGGCGCAATCCCCAACACCACGCCATATGGCTGACTGATGAATGCTGCGCTGGTATTCTTCTCGTCAGGATCAACAATGGTACCGTAATTGGAACTCAACCCAGCTAGTTGAAGGCACATGTCTATGGCGGTGCCGTATTCAAACCCGAACGGCCCAGGAGGGACGCCTGTCTCTGTGGTGCTGTATGCCTGGCTCTCATCACGACGCTCCTTCAAAAGCTGGTAGGCTCGGAGGAAAATGTCTCGACGCTCCTGGGGTTTTGTCCATCGCCATGTCTCAAATGCTGCAGCAGCAGACACAATCGCGTCATTCACGTCGTTCTCGTCGGCCGCAGAGGCTTTCCACAAGACCTTCTGGTTGACCGGCGAAATCACGTCAAAGGTAGTCTTTGTGACTCGCTGGGTGCCATTGATCCATAGTGGAACAGGGGAATTGCCGTCGAGTAGGATGCCCATTTTCCGAATTTTACTTGTTTGTTTGTTGTAGATGTTTCAATGTGGGTGAAAAGAAAGTCTTGTATGTATTTCGGGCAATAAAGTCAAAGCCACCGCTTTGTTTTATTGTGAATTCATACACTAGCTTTATATTAGCATGTTGTGTCTTTTAAACAGCTTACATGACTATACGGAGAGCTGCCGCGGGAGGACCGGCATAAGCCGATGCTTGTATTTCCGAGAGTCCAATTTTATGACACATATATCCGGGCGAAGACAGAGCCGGTTCTATGTTTATTACTATTGTTAAGCTTTGAAACATGGTTTACAATTTATATTATCCAACATATAATCACTCGTCTTTATCAATTAACATTTTGAACTCTAGAAAGGATATATACTTGACTGTAATCAATAAACAGCAGAAAATGCTCACTGAGCGTTTAGTGAAATTTTACTAGTACACAAAGAAGTGATAGATTTAGTCTAGCGAATATAGTGTAGATGTACAGACATCAATTGATATGTATGCGCATCACTGCCCATGTCCCAAAGCCTTATTCACCTCCGCGACGTCCCAGTAAAACGGTCTCAGTTCAACAATCACGCCTCGAACCAAGTCTACCTTGATCGCCTGGCAAAACGGGAAGTCCATCTCCTGGCCAGTTTTGCGTACCTTGAAGTGGACATTCGAGAGAACCACGATGCGGTCCGAATTTGGACGCTCAAAGATCTCAGGGTTCTGCACGTCGACGACGTCAAAGTAGTCGGCCATACGCTGTGTCCAGTCCTGCATGCCATCAGGGCCAACGTATATTCCAGCGTACGGCAAAGCGGATGTTTGCTCCATGCGACAGTCCGGGGATAGGGTGGCTGCAATGGCGCCAAAGTCGCGGGCTTCTGGTGCGGCTTCCATATACTCTCTCTCCGCCTTGTAGAAGGCGTCTAGCACTTGTCGAGCAGTGTAATTTGCGCCGGATGCCATGATGATTGCTCGGTATTTCGAATATTGAGGTGCTTTCGATTTTTCGAGGGCTTGATTTTCGAAGCTTCGATGGAGGATTGTGTTGAGAAAGGCGCACTGTGAAGAATAATGGAAACGTAAACTGACCACAAGTTGGATTTGTTTACTTTTCTCGTGTATTAATGAGAGAACTAATTCTACCAACTTAATACTATTAGAGAGTTTAGTAATCTACAAAATGGCTTAAAAAGGCTTCCGCGGCATCTTCGGGTCTGTTCCGGCTCGTCAAGGTCTTTTCACATACATTTCTCCACGATTTGTAATCCTTATAGATTATTCAAAGCTTAATTAGATTTCTATTAACACTTAAAGCCACTCAGTCTATCTCTGAATCGATTTGATATGTGAGATCACCGGAATGAACCAAAACGGCACTGGGAGATATCCGATATAGCCGATGCCAAACCTGGACAGTTTCTGGAATAACTAATTTATCAGTCGGAATACGGATGCCATATTGAGTCTACATTATATGTAATAATTCCGAAACACAATCCATTGGGAAATAAACAATGGCTTCGCAATCGGCTCTCCAAAAATCTCTCGAATCATACAAAACTACTAGCTCCATCCAAGATTTCCACAGTCTACGCGACAAAGTGGTGGTAATCACAGTTAAGTAAAAACCCCCTAAAGCAACTACAAATGAAAACTCATTGGCTCTCAGGAGGTGGAGATGGTATTGGACTCGCTTTAGTCAAGGCCGTTGCAGAGTTCGGTGGCCATGTCGCGGTAATCGGGCAGCGCGAGAGACCCCATCCACATCTGTTGGAGATCCAAGCCCTGCATGATAAGATAAAAGTCAAATATTTCAGGTCTGACATTCTATATAAACGTAAAACATTTTATTGTTGGTTGTTGTTAACACCGTACCATCTAGCGCCGATGTCGCCCAAGAGTCGCTATTGACAAAAGCATTCGACCAAATCTTGACAGATTTTGGAAGGATTGACGGCGTGTGGGTTTCCCTTCTTTGTTTTTTTTTTTTTGTTTTTTTTTTTTTCACTTTCTCTTGTTCTACTATCAGAGTACGGTTCTAAGGGTTCGACAGGATAGCTTGCGCTGGGATTTGCGTCGAAAAGCCATTTGTCGAGCATACATGGGAAGATGTGGTTCAATTGCAGATGGTAAATGTACGTGTAGATCAACTTCTATCCTTCTGCTCTCATGAACCTCCAAATAACGGGCCTTTTAGAGTGTTGGACTCTTTTTCACAGTACAACTAGCCGTCAAGGCGATGCTACAAAACCAGGCTGGGGATGATAATGGGCCAAAGGGCAGTGTTATTCTCATCGGGAGCATCGCGACGGATATGGGTGTTGAGAGTCAGGGACTAACAGGATATACGGCATCTAAGGGGGCAGCCAAGGGTTTGCTTCACAGCCTGGCGGTTGAGCTGGCGCCAAAGGGGGTTCGTGTCAATATGATCTCGCCGGGCCACACTATTACCGACATGTCAGTTAGTCAGTGGAAGACTCGCCCGGAGCTGGAGACTGTCATGAAGAATGCAGTGCCGATGGGGAGAATCGCCGAACGAAGAGATCTAAAAGGTGCCGCGGTCTACTTTTTGTCAGATGCGTCGCTATATACGACCGGCAGTAATCTAGTTGTTAGTGGTGGAATCCATGCTGGAAGGCTCTAATGGACTAGAGTGCTATGGAGGACAACTCCATGTAGGAAACCTTTTTTGAAAGCGCAATATGTAAAGAAAATTGGAAATTTTCAATTAATATTCCACACGTACGCACATGTATTGATTCATCTATCAGCAATGCATATGTACAACATTAAACCATACGTTTCATGATGCAGAGACTAAAAAGAGAAAAAGAAAAAGAAAAAAAAAAGGAGGCAAGCGACACTGGAAAAGAACTAGAAGCCAAAGCGAGTCTCATTGACATAACATTGAAATGATATGACAATACATCTCGCTTGTCAGGTATCTCAAACTGGACCAATATATTCAAACCGAACCAAAGCAAGGTAATGCAAAGAAAATAAAAAAAGCAATCGTTATTTCGATCCTGCCTCCTGGTCATCAATTCAAGTAACAATCAAAGCATCTCTATCGCCTGGCATCAATAGCAAAAAAAAAAAAAAAACGTGGGATATATTTAACGGCGTCGTCCCCGTTCTCCACCCCAGGAGACCTTCTGCTGTCGTGTACCGTGACCGTAAACATTTCTTGCAGATCGACCGTTGCTGTTGTCAGAACTCTCGCCAGTGACTCTGGCAGGACGAGTACCGTCGGCAAACTGGATGCTTCCTCTAGCAGCCGGGGTATCGCCTTCGTCCTCACTAAGGCTGGGTTCTCGTACAACTGCGGCTTTTAGTCTGCGCGGCACACCAGCGAGTTCAGCTTCCTCGTCATCGTCCTCATCGTCCTTGTCCTCAATCTCACCCAAGGCGGCGAGACGTCGCTTGCGCTCTGCTGGTGTTTCTCCAGTGTCATCGTCCGCGGCGAGATTGCGACGAAGGGTATTAAGTCCTGCTCTTTTGGCAGAAGGCGGGACACGCTCGGTACCGTCGTCTTCAGAGTCCTCTTCGTCTGCACGATCTTCGTCTTCACCTGCAAGGCGCCTGCGGCGTTCCTGGGCGGAACCAGAGAACTTAGCCAGCACACCGGCAACATCATGCGTGGGAATATCGCGCTCAGACTCTGTATCACTGACTTCCTCTGCAGAATCGTCATCTGCGTCGGGGTCCTGAGGCATAGTCCGCACATCAGCGGGGTCTTCTTCTATTGTCCTTTCGATCTTCTCCTGAGTCTTTGCTTCCTCGCGAGCTACTTTCTTGACTGTTTGGGGTGCATCAGTCTCTTCAACCAGGTTACGACGCGCTCGAGCATCTAATTTGCTGATCTCCTTGATGAAATCATGCTTGCTCATACGCCTGCCCTTAACGCCAACCCCTTGCGTCTCGAGAGCAGGGTCGTGGGCGACAGTAAACCGTAGACCGTCATCTTCTCCGAAGTCTGGATCATTTGCATCGTCTTTGACGCCTCCTCCCTCTTTCATCCCAACCCAAGTACCCATTCTAGTAAGACCTTTGCGCATTTGTGATTCTGCAGTAGCAGCAGCATCCGGAGAAGCGGCATCCGCGGTAGGAATGGTGAATTTCTTAATCACCTCACCATCTTCATCCTCGACAATGATGGTATTTCCAAATTGATACGCATGTGCCGACTGACGGGGCGGCTTCGCCTTGGGCTTCGAGGGACCTGCCTCGGTGTCTGCAGTTTTTTCCTTGCCCCAACCAGTCCACTGGCCAAAACGTTGTCGCATTGTGCGGTATTGACTGGTAGCCGTTTCTTCAAGCTCTTTCTTGATTTCTTCACTTTCCGCCTTGGCATGCGGCTGGGTCCTTGACTTTGCGAATTCGCCGGACTTGTCGGCCTGAAGTTTTTTATGCACATCTAAGACGTGCTGTTTCTGCTCCTCAGGAGATTTGCCGCTGATATCTTCAGTCTTAAGAACGTTTCCTTCCTCATCTTCAATGATCATGTTGTGGCCTTCTTGGTAGACTTCTACCTCTGGCTCCCGGCCGAACCTATCGCGTTCTCTCTGTGGTGGGGAGCCTTCACGTTCAATTCGATCTCTCTGTTCGCTTTCTTTCTCATTGATTGGGGATGGCTCATCAGATTTATCACCGGTTTCCGCCTTTTCCTCGGCAGTGATATCTGGACGTCTTGCAGGCATGATGGCTGATTGGCTGATAGGACCGCCTACATTCTTGCGGCGCCTGCGACGTCTCTTTGAACGAATGCTGGGCGTCTTTCGACTACTGTCTTCGTCCTCATCCTTTACACGTCGCAGGAAGTTGCCAGGAACACCAATAGGGCCCAGCGTACCCGGAGGATATTCTGGAACTTCTCCATTCGTTGTTTCGTTTGACTCAGCCTTTCGCAGAGATACAGAGCTCTTTGACATTGACGCAACACGAGGGAGGCGGTTCATCCATGAAGGACCATCTTCGTTGGCAGTGGTGTATGACAGAGTGATTGTCAGGGTGTTGATGCGTTTGCCGAGAGTGAAGACAGCAATGGAGGATCCGTGGACAACTATAGAGGCAATTACCAGGAAGGTGGTAATAGGCCAGATCAGTTGTATGATATAATAGTTTGGATCGCCCGGCTTAGGAAGCTCGGACTGTGGATCTGGTTCTGTGCTTTCATTCTCGAGCTCGGCTCTGGCCAGGATGGCGGCAAAGATGGCACCGACACCAATAGGACCGAAGTGACCAGCAAAGAGCGCCTCGCGCCAGGTTTTTATGTCGGGAATGATGGGTTTTAGCATCATCATGATCGGAATTCGTCGGAAAAAGATGACCAGTAATGCAATGACAACAAGCCTCCATGGAGAGAGACCAATTTCGGGCATGTTGTAGGAACTCCAAGGGATAATCGATCCAAAATAGACAAAGTATGCCAAGTTGAGTAACAAGTCGATAACGTTGGAAACGTGAGACTCCTCGGTTTTGGCCGTGAACCATCCGTCGTTACTGAATCCGGTTCCAGCTGCGAATCCAATCAGGAGATCGTCCATGCCGAGAAGACTGCCGGATCCAGCACAAAATAGCGCCAGGACGAAATAGAACACAAGGAAACTCTCCCGATCGATCAGGTTCTTCTTCTCTGCGTACTTGATCATATGACGTGCAATATAACCGATCATGAAACCGAAGACGGCACCGAAAATACATTCGTAAAGGACAGTATTGCAGAACCAGTGGAAAGTAACGGTATGGGCATCTGGTCGGTATCTGATAATGTAAAGCGCCAAGTAGATGAATGGAAAGGCCATTCCGTCGTTACACCCCGATTCTGCGGACAAGACATCTCGCAAATGTTTAGGGACTCGTTTGGCGAACTTACCCTTACCGACAACGGACGAGGCCAGAACGGGATCAGTGGCAGTGACACATGCAGAGCATGCCAAGCTTTCAAGCCACGACAGAGGCGGGACCAGCCACCAGATAAAGAGACTGGTCATGAGCCATCCATATGTCATGACCGGGATCAGTAGAAGGGCGACCGATTTCCAGTGCCTCTCCATGTAGAATTTAGGCAACTCGACGCCCACGGCAAAACATTGGACGACCAGGACAATACGAGAGCATTCCAGCGTGATCTTGTCCACGTTGCCCCATGAGTTGGGGTCGAATAGGTTGGCAGCATATGGGCCGAATATGATGCCACACAGCGTGGCGACAGTGGCCTCGCCGATATAGAGCTTCTCTTTCACGAAGAGCGAGCACAACATGAAAAGGCTGGTGAAGCCTCCCAGGATGATGTAGGCCACATGGGGCTTATCGATGTCAAGCTGTTCCCAAACCATTGCGGCCTGGGCTCAGCGAAAAAAAGAAAAAAAAAACTTGGTTATTGTTGTTGTTTGTGTTGATCACCAGGATCGTACGTAAAAAAGCTGTTTCCTTGTCTTAGATTCCGTGCTCTTTCACGTGAAGTTTCTCTTCACGACCAGCTGCTTAGCGGAAAGATCCAAAACCGACACCGACCTCGTAATCACGCTCTTATGCATAGCTGTCCCACTGGGAACGAGAAAAGTCGTAAACGCGTTCAGATGTTCGATTTCAACAGCGCCATCAGCAGCGAAGCGACGGTCGACAAGGGTGGCGCGGAAGGTGCCGGGAGTAGGCAGCGGCTATGAGGTGGGATCGCGAAAGCTCTCTTGTGAGTCTTTTGACGAACAAAATCGAGTCAGTAAGAGAGGCCAAGAGAAGAATCACAGAAAAAAAGAAAAAAAATCGGAGAAACAAGGATAACAAGACTAATTAAGTTTGTTTTTTTCCTGTCAAGATCGCAGAGGCAAATCCTACCTCAGTGGGAAGAGCAAGGCGTTGATTGGCAAATGCGAGAATTGTTAGTTGCGCCAGCTCGGGCTTGGAGTGGGGTTTGATCGTCGGCCGAGTTTGCCGAACAGAGAGATGGCGAGCGGGCAAAACAGAGGGTTGGGCGATGGCGATCGAGTCGATGGGAGGTTGGAGAAAAGCCAGATATGCAATGCATGCACAAGTTTCGATCTGGGGAAAGGTAGCGTGCAGGAGGGGAGAAGCGGAAGGAAACAGGCGACTTAGTGGCGCAAAACACAGAGAGAGAGAGGAGAGGAACGCGAGGACGGAGAATGGGGCACGTTCGGGCTTGGCACGCGAAGTTCCGACGGGTCCCTCCCAGATAGGCAATACTTTTGCCCGGAGCACCGGGGCGGAGCCTGCTATTTATGCTACGCTTACAACTTGAACTAGTAACAGCAACGGATTTCAATTGTGCCTGGCAGACCGGTTCTCTTCCCGAGCATTTCAAATGTGCTCGGGCTCCTGCAAGTTGCAGTTAAAGCAGTGCAGGCCCTGCACCGGCGTGCATGAGCCGGCACATGACTTCCGGCCACGCTTGGCCCTAGCGCATCCCGCAATGACGAGCGCCAAGAGCGGAGGATATCCTTGGGCGTATAACACCAAGAAAACACGCGAGCGCCAAGATGGAAAACTCTTCGCGAGTTCAAAGTTGCAGGCTTGCCTAGAAACTAGAAATACGCGATTGGGCCTAGTGCTCCCCAAATACTTCCTGCAAGACCCTAGGGCTTAGTTAAGAGGCCCAGAACTGTCCGAGCGGATATGGTTACGCATGCCATGAGGCCCGCCGCCGAGAGATTCCTCTCCGCCAACGTGCCGGGTTTCCACTTTCTGGTACGCAGTATGATTCCTACGGAGTACTGCGTCCGGCATTTAACAAGCCGTGGGAATCTTCTGCTCGACCTGCTCAAAATTATATACGTACATCTCTTGTCCAGAAAGAATACTGTTTAAGAATGCAATTTTAACAACATCAACAAGACAGCGGAAACTCTAATTGGCTCGAGTCACAGTACAGCGGGGCCGTCCCCGTCACAAGACGTGATTGGCCAAACTACTCCATCCTGTCTCCACCCTCCACTGATATAGTCTGAGCAGTTTGAGTCAGTTGGTATAATCAACTTGTTACTATTATCATGTTTCAAAGGTCTTTGGCTAATTAGCTAACATATACAACATATTGCCAATCCATCCAGCCGTGCCGAGAATTTACTTCCCCTTCGAGAACCCTCCAATCTTCCGTGCTATCCAAGAGGACGCACCAGCCAACCCGGCATTTCCTCGCCGAGACCAACTTTCCAAAGCTTATGAATGATATATCACAAACCACCGTGCGTACCCAACGTCTAGCCAGGCCTCATGTATGTCCCCAGGCCAACAGTGCTATTCTTTACTCCAGTCTCTTACTCTCTGTTCTACTCGGCCCAACAATACCGGGTCCGGTCTAGATCGGATATACTAGTAGGAAGCAACAAAATTGATCTGCAGCGAGGAACAGACCAGTGAGACTGATCAATTAACAGAGTAATGGGCAAGCAACCCCGGATTTCTACCCCGTCGACCCGTAATCCCCAGATATAATTGGTATATGTATAGTTTTCCCTTATTATTGTTGCGGCTACAGCGGCTGCCATGAAGATCCGAGTGCTTATCACCGCTTCACCGCTCAAATGGAAATGGCTAATGAGTGATTATTTGGTTCTTTGACCTCTCTAATACGTAGTCGTTTCTGAATCGGGTAGAATATCTGCATATCGACGAGGCAGATCAGAAATCTTTACATATAGCGAGCATGCGGAGTACTTTTATGAATATTTCAAAAACCCGCCATTCGCGCCAGAAGCAGGCTTAGCCGCCACGTTTGAACAAAGATAAAGTAAGCATGCAGAAACAAAAATGGAAAAAAGACCAGTCCAGATCCTTGCACGTGCTGATCTTCGATGTGCCTTGACTTCTGCCAACGTCGTATACGGACGAAACAGTTACACTCGGACTAATTAGTCCTGCATCGCGGATCGGCGGTCTCAAAAGCTTGTCGTTTTTTTTTTTAAATTTTTTTATTCAGGAGTGGGTGATCTACGTTTTATGTTGTATTTGTATTCAATTGATCAACACTGCAACCGGGCCTAAAATATCAATTGATTATAATAGCATTTGCAGTCGTCGCTGAATGCGCATGGCGAGGTAATCACATTTATGGCAAATCAAGGGAATAAAAAAAAGTAACACAGACTGTAACAAAAAGACAATGACCAGAGAAACAAGACAAACAGTAATAACTACTCAGCATGAAAGGAATGCATGCATGCAGTGGTCGTGTGACAGAACCAGTCCACAACCAATTCCTCTTCTTCCTCGGACTAATCAAACGCAAATGTAGATCCGCCAATCAACCAAAAAAGGCCAGCACAAAAAAAAAATAAAATAAAAAAACTTTGAGTTTGCTCTCCGCTGCTTAAGCTTGGGCGTCTAGTCACCGTTGGGCATGCCTTCAACCTCGTCGCTGAGATTTCGCCAGTTGTCTGCCTGCAGCTCGGCATATTTGACCCGCTCCTGACTCCAATCCTGATGCAGGCGACTGATATGATACTGGCTTTGTTGAAAGTAGGCGAGCTCGTCGCGGATGCACTCCTTGATGAAAACGCCCCGAGCATGTTGCTGCACAATTGACTCCTTGTCCTGTGACACGTCAGTACGCCAGTTTGAAATTTCCAGACATAGAACTTACCTTGAAAATGGATTCCTCCATCTTTTCAATCTCACCCGGCTTCACAGTTCCCTGCGGCCGGGCCCTCAAATCTTGAAGCTTTCTTTCATTACTTTCAATGCGCTTCTCTAATTGCGGTATGTTGTCTCTGGCATAACGGTCTCTCCTGTCAAAGAGCTCGCGCACGCTGACTAGACAGTCTCGCTGTCGTTTTAAATCCTCCAAAACACCATCGTTCCAGGCTTTCGCCTCGTCTTCGAGCAGACTTTGACTAGCAGAAAGGTGTCTTGCCGTAGCGTTGATGCCGTCGTTGAGAAGAGGCACGTCGTTTGTGTCAACCGCGTATGTCGTCTTAGTTGCTTCAGTCAAGGACTGCAGCGCTAAAGAGAACCGGAGATGGTCCGCAGCCAGTCCTTCATTCCGCTTCGCCAGCCGCTCCAGCAATGTACATAGATTGATGTAGATTTCTGCTGACCGCTTTACTCCTGAACGCACAGTGTCGAACATTTCATTCAAGGTAGACGGCAAAGAATCTTCAAGATCCGGTGGGAGGTTTCGGCCCGTAAACTCTTCCTGTACGGATATCGTTGCCTGTTTGCGCCAGACTGAAAGTTCCTAACCAGAATCGATTAGCGTCACCTCTTAACTTAACAAGTGAAAAGCAATCTTACCGTAGGAACAGTTAAAAACATAACGACGAGCTGTTCTTGACTCAAAACAGGGTGTCGAACGAGCGCATTGGTGAAGCGCACGAGCCCGCGCCGGCGCTTCTCGAGGAATGAAGTTGAATCCGCTGAAAGGTGAGTGCCATTGACTTCAAATAAAGTGTGAGCTGGATTTGAGGCTGTTTGCTAACAAAGATAGCCTTGGGACGTACCTGCAACCCTCTTGGGAGGAAGTAATGGTAGCTGGCGGAACGGATACCGCTTTTGTAAACAGTCTAGCAGCCACACAAAGTCACTGTACCGGCGCACAACGGAGCTGCCCCGACGAGCTGACTTGACCTCGTAATTGCGATGCTGAAACATGAAAACACCTTCCTTTTCCGGTAGTAAGGTAACCGTGACGTTTTCTTCTAGCCCCGACCCCGTCACCCGGCCGCTGCCGAGTGCCCGGTTTTGAGGACTGGAGTTGTCCTGTTCTCTTCCTTGTTGCCCAAACCCGCCCAGTTCGGGCTGCCCACTTGGCCCGAAAGGGGCTGCTGTAGGATTGTTATAAGCACTCCAACCTGACCCAGAGCTGCTAGGAGGAACTTGTCCATTTGTTGGGCCTGCATTATGAGACTCAGGGACAGAGCTTGCCCATCCATTAGTGGCAGATCGGACGCTGCCGAACCCGTTCAGTGCGGGTTCGTTTGAAGGAACAGAGGTATGGTGGTGGCCGCGATGTAGGTCAGGACTACCCCATGGGTCTGGATCTGATGCGCCAAAAGAGCTTTTTCGCGGTGTAATAGGTTGTTGCGTAGCAGGTATCGAGGGTTCCTCCTGGGGCTGCGAAATAGGTTCTGGCTCACTAGGAGGCTTGAGATCATCCAGGTACGATATTTTTGGCTGTGGGAGATCTGTACAAAAGTTAGATACGCATTTTTGTAGAAAGAAGAATGTCCTACTATTCCGTCGCTCGTCGATTGCGTCGTATCCTAGGTCCTCCCCTTCCTGAGCTAGCCCTATCAAGGCAAGCAGGACATTGAACTCATTCTGCCCTAGCCCGGTGGCAGACTCCTGGCCTCCCGGTAAAACAATGTTCAGGATCTTGGCCTGGTCGGCTGCATTCAAGCTGCTGGAAGAGAGAATCTGGCGGACGGCGGTCAAGCCAACGCCAGAGCCGACCCGGTTCCCGGCATCGAGAACCAACTCATACGCATCTATATAGCTTTCGGGAGCGTCTGCAGCCGGGAGGAGGCGTTTGACCAGGTTTTGCTGGCTGGCTTTCTTGGGTGTGGGCATGTCCCAGGGGGAGTCGCCACTGTTACTATCATCCGCGAACAGAGCCGAGCCGGAGCGGCTGTGAGTGGGTTCGTCATCGAAGAGAGAGGACTTGGACAGACGAGACGGGTTGGCCGCGGATGAGTGGTCGTCGGGCGAGGTGCCGAACAAAGACATGATGGTGCTGGTATGATTATATCAGAGGGGGATTGCGTTGTTGTTGATCGCTGCGTCACCGGTGGAGGTCCGTTGGGAGCTCGCGACTTGTCAGTGCACGCGCAACAGGGACGGCTGGGGCTGGTCAGCTTCTGGTCGCACAAACACAGGCGAGTGAAGGGGTGTAGATGGATGGACGGCGTGAATATTGTTTCATACCAGAGATCAAGGATGGCGCGCACAGCGCATGGCGGTGGGTGACTGAAGGTCGAGGTGCAGCTCGAGACTGGGAAAGTGGGACAGGCGGGTAGCTCTAGCGGCCGCGTCTATCGCTGAGCATTGCTACTCTGGACGCACTGAAGCTAAGTAGCTAGTCACATTACATAGCTGCAGGTTCTAGTATACAGGCGATAAGAAATTTATTTCAAATCACTACATTGAAATCTTCTAGCGATTCTTTCGCAGTGTTTCTCAGAATTCGTTGTCGCGGGGCTAATAACAGCTTTGACCGCAAAGTGTAGATACGGCCATGGGCGGTTGCCCGCCAAAGGTCCGGGCTCCCTAAGCTGCCCCGTGACCACTGCAGGGGCCCCTAAACCTCCCTAACACCGCCTAAGTGGGATGGGCTGCGCTGGCGCTATTCCAGGCACTCCCGGCTGCAGCGATAGAGTGATGCGGATTGTACTCCGTACTACATGGGGCAAATCAGTTTTTTGAAAGGAAAAGACTTTAAAGAACTTAATAGTAAATAAATGAAATATCAACACTGCTAATAAGAATAACCGATTCTCATCTCAACCTGCTACACACGATTGGACGATCTATCGGGGATAAGAAGACCCAGCGGGCGGCAACCCCCATCCGAGGCTCGTGCAACTACGTATCACGACCACCACGACTTCTTACTACTACTACTGCCTCTAACCCAACCAGCAAAGAAAACCAACTTCAGGCATTCCCGGCTTATTTTTGATCCTCAATGACTCTGCGCACGGCACGAATGACTGCGTGAGATGCTTATTTACCTTCGTTTCACTGTCTCCACGTCACCAGCCTGAACCCTGATTGCTTAACGCCTGCTGGCCTCGTCCCATTTATCCTCATTCTCCCGCCACCGGTTCTCGATATCGACAAAAAAGAGCGTCCGCCTTTTACGAATGCAGTAGCATAAAGCCTGATTTATTATTTTTCTTTTTCTTTCCTTTTTTTTTTTTCTTCTTTCTCTTTACTTCTGCATTTTCGGGCTCTCTATATAATACCAAACACACAAATCCGCCATCCGCATGAAACCACCAATCTCGTCCCCATAATGCCCAGCGAAACAACAGCAACAGCAACAACATCGTCATCATCATCATCGTCGTCGCCGTCATCGTCAGAAACCCTCGAAGCCGAGATCTACAAACACCTGACCGAAACCTCTGCGCTCGACGAGCTGCACGCCGAGCTCCTCTTCTCGCTACAACGCGCCGGCTGGACCGAGCGAATCCAATCCCTCACCCTCGACCTTCTCCGCGCCGGCCGCTGCAGTCAGTTTGACGACCTGGTGGACGTTGTCGTTGCGCTTGCGGCGGGCGAGTCGCATCCTACTGTGCCCGAGGCAGATAATAACACTACTACAAATGGACATGGACATGGACATGGGACAAATGGGGTGGTTGGTGGCGGCTCGGTGCCGCAATTCAATAATGTCGACGTGCGCATACCAAAAGAGGTCGTTGATCAGGGCGTCAAGACCCTCAAGGACTCGATACGGCCTATTGTCACCATTGAAGGTGACGAGGACACTGCCGAAACAGACGCTTCCATCAACAACGCATCCAAGTCGGAGAAAAAGCCCAGCAAGACGAGCAGCAAGGATTCACGGTTAAAAACTGGCGTCGATGCCAGTCCTTCAAAGAGCGCAGCGGCCAAGGACAAAAAGGCCAAGACTGGAGGGAAATAATCCCTCAAGGAAAAGGAGCCGAAAAGGAAGAAAAAACCAAGATAAAAGGAGACTATATCATTCACATTGCAAAAGACTTTGGAGTTGTCATGGTTATGGAGTAGAGTTTTGGAGTAGAAGGTTACACATACTGTTTGGCTATTTTTTTTTTTTTCATTTTTTTTTTTTTTTTCATTATTTTCTTTTTCTTTTTTGGCTGTGGCTTTGGCATATAGAAATCATGCAGGAAGGTTGAGCATGATTCAATGCACTTCCTTATGTACAGTACATCCATATCCTATTGATACCATGAAGAAACAAACTACTTGGAGGCGAATTACTAATGGCCAATTTTTGGAAAACACTTGAATGGATTCTATTTCAACCACCTAGGAAAGTGTAGATAGAGTACAAACAAAAACAGAATAACCACATATGAGAGAAAAGAAAAACGTTAACGTTTCCCACGCTGATCTGCTTCTTTCTTGTCTCTATTCGACTTCGGCGCATTATTAGAGCATATAAAACTACGCAGCACCAAACCAATCGAAATATGCAGATAGCAAAACAAAACCAACTAGTATTTCTCGTAAATGCTTGGAGGCTTCTCATAAGAAACCTAACCCCGTTCCCATATTGAATGAACACAACAGATTCATGAAGACGTCAAGGCCGTTCAGACAAGTTTAATCGTAGAGACTGTCATCGTTGCCAGCCTCCCCAAATCCGTTCTGTCCCTCGCCTCCAGTGACTTCTTCAGCAGAAGGGAAACGGAAGAAAGCACTACCGCCAGAGTTCTTCATGCTCTGGGCAAAGGCTTCGTACCGGCGAATCTCGACATCACTAACAGACCGACGTGCCGACGCCATGGCTTCTTCAAAGTGTGCCCGGGTAAGTTCCGGCACGGGGTCTTCGACATCGGCCTCGTCCATCTCAACGTCCTCACCAGCGGCTTCAAGTTCCTTCCGACGCTCAATGTCAAGTCCAATGGACTGCTTGATGGCCAGCTTAACGGCACGCTGGGTGACGAATCCAAGATCAGCACCAGAGAAACCATGAGTTTTGGTGGCAATGAATGGAAGGTCGACGTCGGACGCAACAGGAGTCTTGCGGAGCTGTGCCTTGAGGATACCCTCTCGGGAGGCTTGGTCGGGCAGAGGAACGTAAACGAGAGTGTCGAGACGTCCAGGACGGCAAAGAGCAGGGTCAAGTTGCTCTGGTCGGTTGGTTGCTCCGATAACGAAGACATTCTTCTTGGAGGTCATTCCGTCCATTTCTATATTTGTCGTTAGCACTTGCTTATAATAAAAAGCTTTCTAAAAAAAAAATTCTTACCAGTCAAAAGTTGGTTAACCACACGGTCAGATGCACCGCCAGCGTCACCAACAGAGCCTCCACGGGCCTTGGCAATCGAATCAAGTTCGTCCAAGAACACAACACAAGGAGCAGCGGCACGAGCCTTGTCGAAGATGTCACGAATGTTGCTCTCCGATTCACCGAACCACATACTCAACAGCTCAGGGCCCTTGACGGAAATGAAGTTTGCGGCGCACTCGTTGGCAACAGCCTTGGCAAGCATGGTCTTACCGGTACCAGGAGGTCCATAAAAGAGAACACCACGGGATGGAGAAAGACCAAACTTGAGGAACTTTTCGGGGTGCTCGACGGGGTATTGAACGCTCTCGATGAGCTCCTTCTTGACCTCTTCCAAACCACCAATGTCTTCCCAGCGAACGTTGGGCACTTCGACAACAGCAACTTCGCGGAGAGCAGAGGGGTTGGAAACACCCAATGCAAAGCGGAAGTTCTCCATGGTGACACCGAGAGAGTCAAGGACTTCGGCGTCGATCGTGTCTTCGTCCAAATCGATCAGATCCATCTTCTCACGGATTTGTTGCATGGCGGCCTCGGAGCAGAGCGAAGCAATGTCCGATCCAACGTATCCGTGTGTGTCAGCAGCGATCGCCTCGAGGTCGACATCCTCGCCCAACTTCATGTTCTTGGTGTGGATTTGGAGGATTTCGAGACGGCCGGTAGGATCGGGGATACCAATGTCGACTTCACGGTCAAAACGACCGAAACGGCGCAAGGCAGGATCGATCGAGTTGGGTCGGTTGGTAGCAGCCATGACCACGATGTTGGAGCGGGCCTTCATTCCGTCCATCAAAGTCAAAAGCTGGGAGACGACACGACGCTCAACCTCTCCGTTGGTCTTCTCACGCTTGGGGGCAATGGAATCGATTTCATCAATGAAGATGATGGCGGGAGAGTTCTTCTCAGCCTCCTCGAAAGCCTTGCGCAGATTCGACTCGGACTCACCGGCCATCTTGGACATGATTTCGGGACCGTTGATGAGGAAGAAAAAGGCACCGGTCTCGTTGGCCACGGCACGAGCCATCAAGGTCTTACCAGTACCGGGAGGGCCGTACATGAGAATACCACGCGGGGGCTTGATACCGATCGACTTGAAGAGCTGAGGGTGTCTGAGGGGCAATTCGACGAGTTCTCGAACCTGTGCCATTTGTTTCCGGCAGCCACCAATATCATCATATCCGACCTCGTTGAGGTTGCCCTCTTCATCCTCACGTTGGATGGGTTCGCCTTCACAGTGAATAATTGTGTCCTGAGCAACGATACCGTACTCTGGGGGATCGACCTCCACCACCTTAAACTCTACTTGCCGCATACCACCACGCACTGTGAACAAGTCGCCTTGTCGTACCGGGCGGTAGGCTTCACGGAAGTATGGAGCAAGGAAGACGTCGAAAAGGGAGCCAGTGAGACCCTCGACGGTGTCGGCGATGGGAAGGACGGCGATCCGCTTGGCCTGTGAGAGACGGTATTAGCAAACTGGGTTCAATCAAAGGAATTTCCAAGGTTTTCTGCAGACTTACGTATTTAATATCTGGGCATGGGTGAACGGTGACGATATCGCCATGCTTCACGCGGAGGTTGTGTCGGACAACACGGTTAATACGAACACTGCCGTCGTCAAGGTCGTCGTCTGCGAGGACGATAAGAACGGTGTCCTTCCGCTTCTTGCCCTTGACCAGGACTGTGTCACCACGGAACAGCTGAAGAGTCTCCATGGTATTGTTAGAAAGGGCGATGATCGAGTTGTCGTCGTTAACGGCATCGGTCACGCTGTAGGGGTCAGCAACGGTGTCCTCTTGGCAAAGCACTCGGCGAATCCACTCACATCAACGAGTTTGGCTTCTTCTTCTTCTTCAGAATAGCCGTGGCGGTGTCCAATTCCTGGAAATGCATCAGTGAAAAGCCCACTATTGTTGTCGGGTGATGCTTCAACTTACATCCTTGACCTCGGCACCGGAGGGGTCACTGCAGGCGAGTGTTGTCAGCATGAGAACGAGGCGACCACAACACGTGCGCAAAAGACAACATACTTGAGGTTGACCTTCCCCTTAGAGTGAACGTGGTCTGGTTCTGCAGACATTTTCAACGATGATGGGGGATGCGTGGGTTAATGAAGCTGGGCGCTATGGCTGGCACTGGTCACAGACGTCACCAGACCCAAACTCGAAAACACGATCTCGCTGGAAGAGAAAAGAAGATCGAAAAAGGGCGAGAGACAGGAGAGGGATCGCAGGGGGATACACAAGCTGACAGGATCAACTTGAGAGGGGAGGTGGATGAAGGAGAAGAGAAAGGATAATCAGTACGGGGATGAGTTGGAGCAGGCCAAGGTCGGAGGCAGCTCCAGATTAAGAGGTGACGATATCGAGCTAGCGCGGCGGACCTGCTGGGCGACTCCCGATTATTAACAGCCAGCAACAATGGAAGCAGCCAGAAGGGAACAGCACAAAGGAGGCAAATTACAGGGGGAAGAGTTACAGGCAAATTTTATTCTTTACTATTTATTTCCAGATTATGATTTTTCTAAAGACCGCCAGCTGGAGAGGTTCGATAGTGCCGGGTCGAGGCTCTCACCGCCCGGGCACGGCGAAAGACATGGAATCCTCTCGACCGCTCCAGCCACACTCCAGCCACACAGCCCTGCGCCACAGGTGACGCACCGCACTGCAGCCTGCGCGTGCCTGATTCCTCAGGCTGCGATCCGTTGCCATGGAAAATATACTACGAGGAACTCTATTAGTGTCTTTACAAGTTTCCATTATCTTGCATGAAATAAAAATTGCCCTCAAAGACACTCCGGCTCTAAGCCGAGTGAATGACTGGAAGAGACAAAGAGAAAAATTAAAAGGTGGATATCTATACTGCTCTAAAGCACATGCCAAATACATATATGCAAGGTATCATAAAGAGACTGCAACACTATGCTAACGCAGTAGCCTGCCACGAGTCATAAACCCCCCAGATCCCTGCCAGCAGACTGATGAACCCATTGAGATACACTGGCACCCCGACGCCCCCCTCAATGCTCCAATGCGCGCAGAGCGTTCCCCAGGCCAGGTTGCTGATCAACTTCTTCCTCCAGGTGCGAATCGCCAATCGCCGGGTTTCCTTTTCTTCCTGCTCTGACTCAGAAACCGACTTTTCGCCAGCCGAGACCTGCTCGGCCAGTCGCTTTTTGGTCTCTTCTTCTTGTCGGCTGAACAGAATCGCGTCACGGAATAGTCGCACAAACTGAAGCAGGATATAGGCGAACCAAGCGCGTACGCTCCAGAGACTCCATTTTGCGGCCCCTCCTGTTCGTTTGACGAGTGTCTGCCATGCTATTCCCTTGGAAGCCAGGTAAGACCCATTCTCCAGCGCTTGGTATATGAAAATGGAGAAAACCTCCAAGTAGGCGATTACTTTCAGTGTGCGATCCTTTGGTGGTGATTTATAAACCGAAGAGCCCCATGCCCATATTGTGACAAGCTCGAAGAGACGTAGCGTGCAGCGGGTTTCCGAGATCAGGCTCGAGAGGACCAACAGTGGGGGACGCGCAGACGAGGGAGCTGCTGGTTTGGGCGTAGGAAGTTTCCCGCCCAGTCTCTGAAGTAGGAAGAATCTTATCCGGGTTCGCACAGCAGACAAAGGAGACGAATCTAAAAGGTGGTGGAGGATGTGCGAGCTGTAGCCGATTGTCGACAGGGCCGCGTCTACGCCGGACGGAGTAGACAAAAACCTATTTGAAAAGCGGTCAGCTAAAGGGTTTGAATGTAAACACGCTCCTTTTCCAACCTGGATACTCACTTTTTCAGTCTCAGGACTGTCTCATCGGTCTTGGACACGACGCCAATAGCCGTCCTGCAAGGGCCGAGCTTCCCCGCGGTTCCTGGCGTCTGCGGAGGGTGCGCATTAGACGCGTTCGAGTCTTGTCCTGGGGGAACAGGCTTCTCAGTACCGTCTGCCATTTTTGCGCATGCCGACTTCAATGTTTGAAGCAATTCGCCCACAAGGCTGGGGCGCGCGTCGATAATTATACGTACTTTTTTTGGCGATGCCGAGGCAGTGCCTCGGAAAGCGGAAGAATATTCCCGATAAGCTGATTCCGCATTGCCGATAACAACAATCACCACTTCACATGCGTACTAATTACAAGGAACGGAATTATACCCTCCACTGCTACATGTTAACTCAATATATTTTTGTTTGAAAGACCATATTTCACAGACTGACAGGAGATGTTTTATTGTCGAGTTGGTTGGCATTTTTGATATCCATCACACTCGATATTTCTGAAATCAAGAAATGATATATTTCTCAGGCTGCATATCATCACTTCAATGGTCCTTTCGATTCTTGTCATAAGCCCCTTCGCCTTCTTCCTTTTCTTTTCCCCTCACTGGTAATGAAAGTCTCGTTTCTGAACTCTGTTGTACCCTCTGGCCTGCCGGACCTCGAGCTTGCTCCTGCTGGCCTGCTCCAGCTGGAATCGGAGGGAGCGGACGAACGATTCTCTGCCCGGGACCTTGAATAGTATAAGGAAACGCCGTGGACGCCGAATCTTCTGGTATTGACGACAGATGCGCCCGCGGCTCTCTTGCAACGCCTCTCCGTGTGCGGACGCGTCTCCCAAATCCTGCTGGTGGATTCTTCCCAGGAGGTGATGACTGGTAAGTCATCGGATCTCGCGCATGTGGGATCGGACTGCTTGACGTTGTGTCCCACCTGGAATTGTCTCTTGGTGGGCCATAGGCAGATGCTGGTGATAATTGCGGTGGCGATGGTTGGTTATACCGTAGCTGCCTGGGATAGCTTGTAATCGTGTCTTCGATATGGACGCTTGATGGATCATCATCGTCGTCGTCGTCGTCGTCTTTGTAATCCTCGTCATCAGCGTCAAGGAAATCTTCGTAATACCAGTATGGATCGTGACTGTCAGGACTTGCGGTGGGCTCTGCAAGCTGCGTTGTTTGTCGGCTGCCTGGGCGCCCTGCTGGCGGGTTTGTTCCTGACCGCCCGGTCATGTCTGTGATTGAAGACCAGATAAGCCGTGACATCTGCCTTGAATACTGACATATAAAAATATCTAAAATGATGCACCTACCTGATGAGTATTTTATTTTTTGGTCGCTGACCTGGGATAGTGGTTTTTGTGAAGAGATTTACTGCCTATGGCTGTTTTGAAGGATTGTTTCTGCTTTCATTGAGAAATGCTTCATAATGCACGAGACCCGCCTGCTTGTACAATATGGTAGCTGTTATTCTTTGTGGATTGCACGATCCAGAAAATATTGAACAATTATTTGTTCCTGTTTTCATATTTTTTTTTCTGCTATTGATAGATTGGATATCACAAGTGATACATCAGATCTAGGGCCTTGTTTACATAAACCAGAACAGAACATGATTTATTCACCTTTGATATTAACTAATGCATAAAATCTGTACTCAAGGGTAAAAAAATAAACATTCATTGACTTTAGAAGAATATATACCACTCTTCCATATCCCTACTAAACCCGACATAAACGGTGTCCAACTTCTTTCCATCCCTCACTTCCAACACACACATGGCACCAAAACACATCATCCGGATCAACAGCCTTTTTGATTTTGCGCAATCGTTCATAGTTGGATCCCCAGAATGCTTGCTGGAAATTGGGTTCATTCCAATAGGCCTGTATTCAAATGTATTTAGGGATTGAGTATCATCAAACAGCCCCAGAAAATACATACCTCGTTAAGAT
The DNA here is from genome assembly GCA_001939245.1 of Talaromyces wortmannii. Lineage (NCBI taxonomy): Eukaryota > Fungi > Ascomycota > Eurotiomycetes > Eurotiales > Trichocomaceae > Talaromyces > Talaromyces wortmannii. Next base: position 630,723 of record MJVA01000002.1, on the reverse strand, counting down.
ACGCCCCCGAATCAGGGACCAACTGCCGCAAGGCTTCGACTTGGAAATTGTTGATGTTATGTTCGACAGTTGCTTGTTCGGTCGCATCGAGAGATGTCCAGTTTTGTGAAGTCACTAGCACGCCGTCAGTATCATGAAACCGTATTGTTATGACCAGACTACTCTTGGACTTGCCAGCATGAATCAACGACTTTCTCCACGCCGGATTGACAGCATCACCGCCACCTCTTGGTTTCGCATCCCATACACCCTTTCCAGAAACCATATACAACCTCCCTCCCGCCTCTCCCAAAAAGGTCATCAGTGCGCCACGGAAAGCGTCTTCTGTCAGCGCATCTGGCGGTAAAAGCCGAGATCCAACAACCTTGTCTTGCCCTGCACCGCCGTCGTCGGCATACTCGAGAAACATGCTGTAAAAGTTTGAAAAGACGGTCGACTTGGATTTGGTTGTTATTTGATTAGAGTATGTCTCGTTGACATGATGCAAAAAGGGCTTCAACAAGTTCTCTAACTTGCTCGTTGAAGAAGGGTCATACAAGGCAAACACTGCATCAAACAACGACGCATTGCCTGGGAGCCCAGCTGCGCTGGTATCGGGATACAAATATGTAAAGGCCGCAACATTGGAGTCAGAGAGGGTAGGATATTGTGCTAGCAGGTATGCCACACTGTCCCAGTAGGCCGTGGAGTTTATTTGTGTTTCAATAGTAAACTCATATACCGCAATTGGGGTAGAGGGAACTGTCCGAATAATTACTTTGGTCAGAACCCCAAAGGTGCTCCCGCCACCCTGAGAAGTCAGAACATTTTTTTAGAGGTTGATAGAGGAAGAACTCGGGACTTACTCCTCGAACAGCCCAGAAAAAGTCTGTATTCTGGCACTCGTTTGCTGTGATTATTTCTCCTGTAGGCGTCACCATCTCCACCTCGTAAACCTGATCGGAACCAAGCCCGAAAATGTTTGAGATGGGACTGTGGCCACCGCCAGTCAGATAACCACCCATAGTAACTTCCGGCCCCATGCCGTCAACGATTGTTAAATTGTGCCGATGCAGGTTGGAGTATATATCGCTGACGTATGACCCTGCTCCTGCAGTCACTGCTGTTGTATTTATTGTAATGTTGCAGTTCTGTGGCTTGAATTGATCATGATATTCGTATCCTCCAACCATGTACCTTGTCCAGATCGATAAAGAGTACGGGGCCGCAGACCTGTTCCTCAGATTAGAGATCCATTGCCTTTTCAATATACTAATTCCATTCGGCTTTGTCCACATACCGCTTGATATAGTCATGCCCCGATGCTTTTACATTTAACCTCACATTATTCTCCCTGGCAAAGTCAATTGCGCGCTTAACATCATTCGCAGATGTTGCATTGACAACGTAAACCGGGTATCCCAGACCATTGCACGGCGCTGATGTTTTCGGTAGGCAGGAATCATTGTTCATGTTGTTCCACGCTGTGCTAATCGGATCGTCTTGGTGGAAGGAGAACGAACTCCAAGAGCTCGTGATGTTGGCGCAGGTTTCGTTGGAGCCAGGATAGGAGGAGTGGCAGGCCAGCGCAGGTGGAGACGGGTGTATCAAGCGCCCGGAAAGACTCTCGTTGAGTCTATTCCACTGACATAGGCTGGGCCAAGATTCATCGTTTGGCGTCGTCTTACAAATTGTGTTGTGGGCTTCCACATAGCACTAGCTACTTCGTGATTAACAGAAGCAAATCGTTCGTGCTCTTGACTAGAAATGAGAATTATGGTCCAAAAAAGAAGCGGTGATTTTTCAAGCAGATGCGCCACAGAGATCACAGGCTGCACGAACATCGCATGAGGGCGATAGTGTACGCCGAAACTAGAGAACACACTTCAACAAACAAAAGAAGACAATAAATTTTAGATAGTACGTACTTTTGAAATAATTTAATAACAGTGGCAGGCTCGAGCTTGAGTTTACCTAGGTCATAGGAACAGGCTGCGTCGCTCTCCGTAGTATCAAGCCACAACACAGCGTGTTCTGGGACGTCAGACGCACATAATGCAGGCTCTGTGCTGTCCTCATTCTGTGCAATAGTTTGAAAATTTGGGAGTGATCTCAAAAGAGTGGTTGCATGTGATGCTTCTGCAGCAGAGCGTGAAGCGTGTAGCTCGTGGCTGATCTGTTCCGTGAGTCTGCCTTGGTGAGAAATACTAGTAGGGTTAGTAATAGGCAGAGATCGTACCTCCTTGTTGACACGCGCTTGAAATTAGAATCAAATCGACAATCGAGGTCCTTCGATCTGCATCGAGAACAAGGCCCGTTCAACGTCTTTCGTGCATCGCAAGCGACCTTGGCCTGGCGACAGGGCGTACAGCTCTTCGCGCGGCCTGAAGGCTTGGATCTAGCCGAACTAAGCCTGTTCATAGGTTCAGAGGATATGGTTTTTCTGTTACATGTGCATTCAATGAATTGCAGGCAAAGAGCTGCCTTGTTTGGCGAATGTTTGATTAAAGAGGACGGTTAGCATTAGGATCTCTCGAGCTGAACTACAGGCGGTAGGATGCCTCAGGCATCAAACGGCTGCCAGTTGACATATGTACGCTATATGTAATAAATAAGTGTGATGATGATTGAAATTTGTCGCTGCTTTTATGCTTTATCACATGATGCATCACCCTTAGATCATGAACCAGTGCTGAGCGCTCAGGGAGCACTTAGGGAGCAGCGAGGGAGCAATCAGCCACACACGGCTTCGATCGCGCTGTGTCTGTGCATCGTGCGAGGCTGAGGGCGACATATAAACCAGGTCTTTCCCCCCACGTCTCTGGCTCGTTGAATTTGTTGAGTCTGTATCACGGACTTTCAAGATGAGTCAAACCTCATATTCTGTGAAGAAGATCTCTTTTTCCCTTCCTGGAGGGGTGCGGTACTTCAAGCATGTGGAGGAACAGACAGAACACAACACGTCCAGGCGCAGCGAGTGGCAGTATGGGGGCGGGATAAATTATTCCTGGTCTTTAAACTCGGTCACAGGTCTGTAGAACTCCTGCTTTGCTGCTGAGGAACATCGCAGCAGCTCACATGCTCCCCTGTTAATCTAGCCTACTCATATTCCTGCTGCAAAGCACACTACCCGCTCTTCTACGAAAAGCTCAAATCACCGCGAGCCGCGCGCAAAAACTTCAAAGAATGGAAGGCAAGCATCGAGAAACTACCGCCAGACATTCGCCCTGCTCTGCCGCCGCAAGAGCTGCTTTTCGCTGAGCTCAAACCTATGACGGATAAGCGCGGCGACCTCCTCGTCCTCGCGTGTACCCTGCTGCCGACCTATCCCAATTTCTCCTTGTCTTGCTCCACAGAGTTCAAGGAGCGCCGGGAGGTGCGCAATGGGGTCGTGCTCTCTGATGTGCGTGGCGCAGGCGCAGTGTTATCGACGACGGCGACCAAATGGAGGATATTGATCGAGCGGACGGGATGGAATAGTGATGTGCTTCGGGCTGCGCTGGGGAGTGGTAATTTGGACTCGCTGGATAAAGCCAAAGCCGTGCGCAAGGGCGATGGAGCAGTTTCGGCTCAGTTTGATAAGAAGGTCACTGTGTCTAGCGAGTATGAGGTTGACCGGATATGGTCGAAGACGAAGGGGTTCTATTGTGTGGAAATCTATATTCCGAAAAGGACTTATAAACACAAAGACTTGGATGAGAGTTGGTAGGAGATTTTTCTTTTCTTTTCTTTTCTTTTCTTTTCTTTTCTTTTCTTTTTTTTATTGTAATTAATATTGTATATTCATTTATCATCACAATGATTTGCATCAAGTCAATTAGACGTTACATAGGTATGAATCATCCTTCAGGCATGCTAAACCGACCCCTTGCGACCGCAGCCTCGAATCCCTGATTTTCCCTACCATGAGAATGAGAGCGATCTCCAGATTCAGTCTTCTTTTTACCCAGCAGCAACGAAACAGCTTCGATCAGAGGGCCAACGAGCATCATCATAGCCAGAACCTGCCCGAACTTCCAGTCCGCGATGTCTGAAAGTAGCTTGTTCCTCTGGATTATCAACTCCAGCATGGCCACCATGTAGATGCTCGCCCCCAGCTGGCCAAGCATGCGAATGAACCCGCTCCACTGGCGGTCATCAAGCCCGTTGTCGTGGTTTTCCGAGTCGCGATCGCTGCTGCTGCATCCCCGGCAGCAGTCGAGCCCCAGGCAACACGACATGCACATGAGCCACATGACAAGCGCAAGCGACAGCATGGCGAGGAGTGCGACGAACAGCCAGCGGATCACGTCATTTGTCGCTTGTATGTCCACGCCGAAGAGGACGTATTTCGTTTCGGCGTTACATTCAGCTTGGTTTCCGAAGTGTGGCGCGTTGGCGAAGACATAGATGAAATATATCAACGAGCCGCTGACGGCGACGACGTACAGGACGAGTAGGGTCGCGTCACGCGCGACGGTCGCCGGATAGTTGCCCCTGGGCCGGATGGATATCCCCACAAGGCCGAGCAGGTGGAAGACGCAGAGGGCGTGGAAGAGGGCGATCCCGCCGAGGGCTGTCTGAATGACGGTTGTGAGGAAGAGGGCGAGGCCCGTAACGCCGAGAGAGGATTCGATGGAGTGCGAGAGCTCGGAGGATCGAAGGAAGAACGAGATCGGTGGGCTCGCCAGACTGAGGATGTAGATGGAGATTCGGATCTAGGACGATTAGCCTCCGTAAATGAGGTGTTATACGAGGAATCGTTCTTACGCCGATTCCAATAATGTCTGGATCAGGGTCGATTAGACATGCTTCGACAGCCATTTTATTTTATTTTATTTTATTTTTGTGCAGAAGACCTGATTGAACAAAAACTCTTGTGGATTATATCCACGCCATACATCGGTTCAGGGCAATTACCAGGTGTAATTCCCGCACAATGCATGAAGATCATGGTTTAAAGCGTCGCTGTGGCGAAGCAACTTGTCATTTCTGCGCAGCCTCAAAAATAAGCAATGCAAATTTCACCCAACTCATTTCTCCCAGGACGTGGAGGAGATCTGATGCTCGCGCGAGGGAGGAGGGGCTGTGTTGAAAAGGGCCTTTGCCCGTGTAACATCAATTGATAATTAATTTATGTGAATACGAACCGAATATAGCACAAATACGATTGATTGGTCGCCGTGTCCGAGATTGGGCAATCTTCGCCCGAACTGGTTGCATATTATTATAGTTGCTTTGTAGTTAACTTAATCCATTGGTTAACTAACGATTTCCTTGGACCCTGACATTGACAACAAAGTGGAGGAAGATATAACCCCCTCCCGCCTCGAGCAACCGTTACCACTCACTATCCAAGCTAGGTAGATAGGCGGAGTATCCTCCATGAATCGTGGTGGATGTATATGTAGAGGACGTCGTAGCAGATTGCTGCTGCGCCTGTGCTTGTTTCTTCCGGGCCCTATAGTAAAGCAATAAGGGCAGCTTCATAAACCAGACCAACGCCCCAAACACAGCCCCTGCAGCTGCCGCTGATTTGTACTCGCAGACGCGAAAACCTAATTACGTGTTTTTGAGCGGGGGACAAGTTGCTAAAGAAAAGAAAAGAAAAGATGAACGCCATTTTGGACCTGGGGGGATGCTTACCGTGGTTCTGAGCAACGCGTGCGAATGTGTAACCGCTCAGCGCATCCCAGCCAATGAATTGTATTGAAACAACTGGGTCTATTTGAATATGGAAGTAAGCCCGGAGGTTGTGGGAAAATGAGGATCATACATACCAGAAGCATACAGTGCTGCTGTGCCTGCTGTGAGAGGAGCTCCGGCAGCGACGGCGGCTATAAGCAATTCGTTTGGTACTGACACAATTTAGCAATTCAATATAATTGTTGCAACACGTGCCGAACAAATGCAACGAACCATCTCCTAAAGACCTCAAGGCTATAATCGAAGTCGCAAGAACCGCTGAGCCAAAAGAAGAGCCAGCAAACTCAAGCAGCACAAGGAGGAAGATGTTGTTGCCCGCCGTTAGACACAATAAAACAGCTGCGTTGAGGATTCCAGACTTTATCAAGCCTCCCAAGGCGCCAAGGCGTAATATTTGGGGTGTGGTTGCGTCCCCGTTGACGTGGGCGCCTGTAGCTGCTGCGGCTGCTCCAGCAGCTGCGCATATCCCCAGGTCCAGCACGGAGAGCGCAAGGTGGATTGCCACTGAGAAACAAATAAGCATCCGGCAAACGTCGAAGCTAGAATGTTTGCGATGACAGAACTTACCATTCGTGGGGAGGGAGTACTCTAATTATTTAGTTAGCTCAACCAAGACAAACTGAGGAAGCGTGCTCGAACCTTCATCCATCTTGACTGACAAGCGAGAGCGAGTTTTGACGAGAAATGTTCTGCGTACGACTTGGCGGCTCAAAAACTTTTCAGACCCACTCATACTGGTCCTTTGCATTGCCTCATCTTTCTGAGCCTCGGGCCTGAAATGAGGTGGCGGCGGGGGCTGAGGGCGGGGGCTGTGATCTGGGGACAAAAATTAAGGGAGGGAAAAAGCAAAAGAAGGCATGCATCAGGCTTGGAATATCATGGACCTGGATCTGTCTTGCACGTGATTGGCTCGTAGATATGGGTGTGGTGGTACTTAAAGTAGCTCATGATATAAAGTAGAAAAGATTCTCTCGCGGTACATGTATCTTGAGATAGGTTTGCCTTGCTAATCCTAATAATAAACCAAGTCATAGTACGTCATAGTAATACCAAGAGAGAAGAATAGTCAAATAATGATTTTTGATAACTTTTGACTAATTATACTACTTATATTAGCTTACACTAGTTAGTGCTATCAATCGATGATATATTAACTTTATTATTTAAAATTACATGAGTGATTATTATTTTGACCTCCACTCAACATGCTCCTTTATGAAATTGTTTAGATCTAAAATTCGTATAGTAACTAACCTCCGCGTTAACAGGATTGAATGACAAGCTCAAATGAAATGAAATATACTATGGAGAACTTCTGTTATTCAGAATTCAGCTGTGATTCCAGACTTCTGAGGAGATATTAGAATATGAATATCTATCTATTCGTGAATAGTTGTAACAGCAGAGTCAGTCAAGAAGAATAATTGTTACCTGGGCCATATAACTGTGGAGGAAGGAAAAATAATGGATCCTTGAACCTCTTGGATGCGGTTGCGCTGTAACAACCCGCAACTCGTCAAACTTGACATGCAGAATGATCGACGGATCAAGACCGTAGTTTAAAACTCCCACACGATTCGCTCACAGTTCTAGAAGCTCTTTTGAGTAAATCAAAGTTGGATATAACCTACCACAGTATCGAAAAACTCGGTTTTGACTCTGGTTCGTAATCCAGGCGAGAAATAATCGTACCCCACGACAACACCGCACGCATCAACGTAAACAGTTACCGGAATCGAATTATCATACATGATGTCCCACTAAAGATATAGGTCTTCAATGAATCCCATAGTGTACGAAATAAAAAGGCTATGATGGCATCAGGGAGATAACTAACAGACGCCACTTGACCCTCCAAAAAGTTCCGTTGAACCAGTCCTCCAAATACGGCTCCGTTCTTGATGAGTAAGTCGTTGGTAAATAGCGGGTAATTGGACTCGACATAACCAGTCCACACCGTGGGACTCGTAAGGTCATCCGTAAAAGAGGACAAGATGTTTTCGACCAAGCCTTCGTTACTAACATTTGCGTAGTTGAAGATAGACCGGGCCAGACCGCCGTCGTATGTCTCATCTACGCGAACAAGGTGTTGTGATGGTGAGGTGTACATATATCCAGACATGATATGAGATAAGTTCAGATTCCTACTTTTGTCAATTTAACTTGCTCAGAAGGGGCAGGCTTAAAGCACCACTTATGTTGAACGAAGGCAGTCTTGAACTCTGGCTTTACAGAAGGAGGTGGTGGCTGTTCGAACTTGCTGGAGAAATCAACCATCGAGGATGGAAAGGTGTAACATGCTGTCGGTTTGGCAGAAATTTGGCCGAATGACACGGCGAGAAGGATAGCAGTGGTTGTGGGCTTCATTGTGAAGTAAAGATCGAGATATTTTGGTATTTTGAAAGAAGAGAAGTTTGTGTTTGTCTTTGTTCATCTGTCGGCGGACCTAGCGATATTTTATACCCTTCAAGTAGTTGAGACTAGCCAAAAAAAAAAAGAAAAATTAAACTATAGTATTTTCTCATGAGCTTATTATTGTTCTGTACTGTGTTGCTAAATGTGGATGCCTGAAGGAGGAAATCCCTGTCCTGCGTTGGATTATTACCAAATCGGGTATAATTGAACTGAAAGTGGGACCTGGGAATTTAGTTGGTTTGGAGACACTGTCGGTCAAATGAACGCTAACGCTAGCCTATTTTTATAGTTCCAGAGCTCCTGCAGATCGGTCTCGATTCGCTTCGATACTACAAATCCACTTTTGAAGATACCATCGAGCATACGCAGGATTCTTGCTCGTTGTGTCTCGCTGCGTGCTCGCGTTCCGGCCACTCGAAGCGGAAAGAAAAATAATACACCAGAAACATCCATTTCGTTTAGAACATATTCAGACTGTTCCAGAATACTGTCAATATGATGATCTATTTCCAGTTGCGACAAGCGTGGGGCGTGTCTCTGGCTCCAGTACGGTTGATAGTAATCGAAACTGTTAAATTGAAAAATTAGGAGAGCGTGAGCGTAAGCAAAGGCCTGGCGAGAGCCAGAGGTTAGAATGGTTCCTCGATCTAATTGAGCTTTGGCTTTGCAGAGCCATTGGTAGAGGCTATCCTGGATCTCAACGCCTTGCGTGCCCAGTTGATCAATGAAAGGTCCAGAATGATCCGTAACTACCATGCTCTCGGCATATCCAAAGAACCTAGAGAGAGACAAAAGTTAACAATGCCAATACAAACGACTTTCAAGTCATACTCAAAGTTGAATTTAGAAATTTGGATCATCAGAGACAGAATACTACCCAGGCTGTCCCAGTCATCCGCAGAGGTGGAGGCCTGAGTCTGCTGTAATGCGAGCCAGTCAGGGTGGGACAGCATCGTACTATCTCCGTATAACACAGCTCGACTAGCCTCAAGGACTCGAAAAACCCCGAAAAAAAGTTTACGTAAAGAAGTCATCTTCTGCCGAGGCCCTGCTAGCTGAAGAAGCTTACATGTTCCGGATAACATGTGCTTTGTCCAACCTTCGCCGGATGGATCAACCATCAGCTGAATGATGAAATTAGTCAAAATCCAGATGTTCCATAAGTTTAAAAGGTCAAAATTACCTCAAACAATCCCAGGAAGAATGTAGCCAAAATTACGTCGTCTTTCTGGGTAACATCGGGATCCAAGAGTGCAGCCTGCAATGTACTAATAGAGTTGGAATATGCCTTGAAAGCAACATAATGAGGCGATTCCAACTTGGGGTCAGTCCTGCAGAAGCCATGTCGCATGGTTTCCAGAGAGCCTACTGCGGTGACTGCTGAGGAGAGAAGGGTTGAGGATCGAAGCAGGGGCAGAAGTTCCTCGATCAAAGATTCAGATTGACCGATGAATTGATTACGACGCAAAAAAGCAAAGCAATAATCTAGGAATTACTCCTCTCTCTTTCCAGCCATTTGCATTAGAGGCGATGTGCCCTTCGGACCGCAACTCTGGTTGATAGCATCTGTAGTATGGAAGACAAATACTGCTGATGACTGCCTTTTTGTGTCTTGCTCATGGCAAGTCTGACTAGTTCGAACACAATATTCACAGGGATAACCACCCGCGCACTGTTTGAATTAGGTATAACACGTCTAAATCCCAATTGCCATATCCATGACCTACCTTGATTTTCCTGACCGCACAGGCCCGGCAGCGTGAGACGCTCTTTCGTTTGTCGAGAGGCCCAAGAACACGTTTTTGGAGCATGTTGATCTTCATGATAATGTGACTCTATGTGCTTCATGAAAGATGACAATTGAAAACTGTGAATCACCTGCTCCCCTCTTTCGTCGCTGAAGTTTTTTAATGTTTTAGGCAACTACCAATACGTACATGGGAAGTCAGAAAGATTGACGACGGACTAAGGCCACCTCGGGACAGCTGGCCAATCGGCCAAAATGGCGCCAATAATCACTTCTTATTGGAAATGCAATTACCTAGAATATTGGAAACAGCGTAAAATTGTGGCAGATTCTATGCAAGGAGGATTATTACCACTAGTAAGATGCGGGCCCTAGTTCTCGGCCACCCCCGGTATGGGCTACGTTAAGTAGTCCGTTAGTTATTCTTTATCGATTGGTCGTGCGTTATCGACTCTTCTGACAGGTTTAATCATACTAAGTATAAGTGCCCGCAGCTTTACTATTGAATTATACCGCCACTCAATGCCTCCTACTGTTAGAGCGAATCAGAAGCACTGGAATCATCAAGGATTGAATAGATTGATTGAAGAACGAGGATTCCGCGAAAAAGGGGCAAGTTGAATTGTCCCTGTACGATGTAACCGAGTATCGGAGCGACAATACCGAAGTCGAGTTTTACAAACAAAAAGATAGAAAATTCGGGAAGGGAATCGGCTCATTTCTGGTCTCTGCAATATCCCTCTTCTTTTTCGACAACAAATAACCTCAGCATATAAGAAATACACCTCAAAAACTGATGACAAAGGTTATTGCCCGTTACTAAGCAATATTAACCAGATGGCATGGTGCTCATATTGCCTAACACATCCCCGCAGTAACGCATGTCGTGTTTGGATCTATACTTCCAACCAGCAGATCATAAACCTGCGGTCCAATCTTGGCGGAAATCGAACGACATGGTGCAGCAAGCTCTGGGCTAACATTGGAGCATATTTCGAGCACTTTGTCGCCGATTGCACTCTCTGTGCTGTTACTTTCAAGGCCCGCCTTGATAAATTTAATTGCGTCGGTGCATGCTTGACATTTAACATGGCCTATCACGGCATCGACGTCCACTTCAGATATTCTTTCTGGTGTCAGTTGGGCTATATATGATTCGCACAGAATGCACTCACACGGTGTGCCTGGTAAAGCTGCAGCCATAGCCAAGAAGGTAAAAGGCAGGAAGTTCTTCATGATAACAGGTAGTCGAGAACTGGGTCAACTGTTCAAATGTTGTGTAAAAGACGAGGGATATTTTTGATTCGAAGGGTCTAATATTGGTCTTCAACCAGGCACCTGCGCACTCTTATATATCTTGCTCCCCGCGTAGATAGATCTCCGCATTTTGATCATAAGATGCCCTGAAGAAGGACTCACCCGCATCCCATTACCGATCCATGGATATAGATACTTCTCTATCCAAGGTAGTGAGTGGAACCCAAAACTATTGTCACTGAAATCTGTCCTTGGTTATGGCTGTCTTCAACGTCTAAGGTGTTACACTCACGCTACATGATCATGTTCTTATGAGAAGGACTTTTGGGACCCTTTAGAAAAGTTTAAATTTTCTAGCGTCCAGCCATCGTGTTCAATGGTTCGCCCGGAATGAAACTGAGTGTAGCGTTGCGTTTTGGATTTCATGGTACAGTAAAACCTGAGATTAAGGAATCGATTTTTGCACGAGCCCCGATTCCTTAATCCAAGGGATTCCTGAAGTCTGGTGTTTCATAAATATATATAATTTCATATATAAACCATAAAAAACAGGCCTACTGAGGTCAAATTAATTAAATATAAGCCCCCACAAACACCCAATTCCTTGAAAGAAGGTCACGACAATGGAACACTTTGTATCATTCTGGTTGTTGTTCTTTTTGGGCTTTTGTCACGGGACGACTTCTTTGGTGGCTGTACGCCACAACGTGCGTGGGATGCCTCCGGATCCATCCCGAAACTTAAAATGATTCTGGATTCTGGGGGACGGGGTATTTGACTAAGTTCCAGGCCCTTACCCAGCTTATGCATATTTACCAGATGCCAGCCTTCTGGGTTGCTTCTCCACCTTTCTTCGCTAGCTTATCCCAAGCTTTTGGGACCGGTACTATTCCGAAAGTACTAAAACCCCGGGATAGGTCTAATGTAAACCGGCCGACTGTAGGAAAAGTAGATTATATCCATTCTAGTACACCTTAGCAGGAAAAATACCCATATAATCTGTTCCTGCTGATTGCACTCATGGATCACTCGGTCGTTGTTACATCAAACGAAAAGCGCTACCAGAGTTACGGCAATGGCTAAACAGCTGATTTGCCTGGTAAAGATCGTCCCTGGTGTGAACTAAGCCGGGCTTATTCGTTGTCATGAGAGAAAATCTACTGGTCTTGCATGTGAAATTCCGGTGGCAAAAAGTAGTGCGGGCAGATCTCAGACCATCTGAAGACTACTGGCTAGAGTATGTGAGAGATTGTTGAGAACCTTACGTTCGAACCTAGGTTATAATCATTATGGCTCTCCATTCCCCGCGACCTGAAACATATGGAGGCTTGCCCAAAAGCTAGGGTATCCGTTCCCTAGGATAAGTCACAGACATCATACAAGCCCAGGACTTCCTCCGATGCGAGATAATAAAAGTTTGTATTACAGGATAAGAGAGACGGTTTCGACTAGCAATCTCAGAATCAAAATTAGCATAGCTGATAATTCAACCTGTAGACTAACCCTTACCACTAACTAGTCCAAAGCCATAATTCAAAAATCTCGCGGTATGGCACAGATAAGGCACCTACTACGGTTGACCCTGGCCAAGATTCACCCTGACGAAGCGTTTATGTTTGAGCTGGGTGGAATGCAAGTGACTATGGGCTGGGTTGAAGCCTATATCGAAGACGGCAAGGTTAAGAATATTGTGGATAGTAAATCGGCTTTTGACAAGTAATAGGCCTGTACATCGGCTGGCGATGGACGAAAGAAAGTGTCAACTGGTAGATAGAGTCAACGGTTTGTTGTCACACGCAGCCTATAGTCATAAATAGATAACTCTCGTTTGTCCTGAGAAATTTTACTGATTTGATATAGTATAATACATATGTATTGTTATAGGTATGAGACGTCACAAGTAACATGGGAAATGTATGTAGTTTCAAAAATAGTAAAACGATAACATGACTATAGCTTAGCAAACTCTGCCCCGATTTGGTTGAGCATGATCGCATGATCCTTGCTATAAGTATCACCATCTTTGGCGATCAATTCACGTACCCGGGCATCACGAGGGATGAATAAAGCCTTGAAAGGCAAGGCTCGCATAACTAGGCCGTAGGTGCATGCAATGGGGTCAACGGGGATGGGCTCACCAGTCTCCTCAGACAGACCAGCCTTGATATCAAATGACCATAGTAGCTGGGCAACGACGATCCAGATAACATTGCGGGCGAAATATCGCCCAGGACAGGTGCGCCTTCCATAGCCAAATACAGAAGCTGGCAAGGTTTTGAACGTCTTGCCGTCCCCCTCGAGCCAGCGATCTGGTATGAAATCGTCGACGTCCGAGCCAAACAAGGCTTCTTCCCGGGAGATTGTCCAAACGTTCGGCACAATAACAGATCCTTTGGGAATGATATACCCATTGTAGGTAGCCTCTTCTTTATTCAAATGAGGGACCCCCTCGGGGCCAACGGGCCGCCAGCGAAACACTTCTTCAACTATGGCCGTGATGTACGGAAGGTTGGGCTTGTCCTCTGGGGCTGGGAGTCGGTCACGCCCAACAACAGCATCCAGCTCCTCGCGTGCCTTGGCGACAAAGCCCTGGTCCTGTGTGATGCAAGCCACCACGAACCAAGCCAAGCTGTCTGTAGTGCCGTCCAGCGCAGCGTCGATCATGGTACCGAGCTCAAATGCTAGCTCGTCCAACGGCATGTCGAGGCCATCCTTTTCGACCGTCTTTTTGAGATGCTTTGATATATTCCAGGCGTCTGACTCCAGACCCCGCCGAAAGTTTTGGTTACGCAGAATATATTTGGTCGAGTAGTGATTCTCGGCCTTTGCCTGCCATGGGGCCAAGAAGCTGGGCAATTTATTAAGCACAGGGAACTGGTCAACAATGTGCGCGCCAACCTGTATGAACTCGGAGAATTCTTCATTAAGTTGAATAACGGTGCGAAGCACCGGATCCTTGGAGTCTTTAACACGGAAGCCATACAGCAACGTATGGATGATGCTGGCGACTGTGCGCTGAAATTGACCCTGAACATCAACGCCGGCGCCCCCCGCATTCTCCAAAAGATCATGCATCAGTTGACGCGATTCCAGAGCTTGGAAGGGGAGATAGGCGGCTGCTGGTGTCGCGTTCAATACGGAGACCTGCAACCTCTGATGCTGTCGGAATTGCTCGGTGTAATTCATCATGAGAATATTCAGACCTTTCAAGGCCAACTCAGTCGCCAACTAAACAGCTGGTTAGCTCATATTTACATATACAAAAGGTGGACTGGCAACGGAGTTTTACAAAAAGACGGGGTCGGTCTGAAAATATGGCACCACGCTTCGCCAGGAGGTCATGGGCCACCTCAGACGTAGATAAAATAATGACAGGCTGCCCAAGCATGTTGAGGTGAACAATGGGCCCATATTCCTTGCTCCATGCACGATACGTCCTCCAGGCGTGGGCCTTGGGGGCTTGGTGGACATTACCAATTATCGGTAATGGCCTGGGGCCGGGCGGCAGCGGCAAAGACGAATTTGACCTGCGTCGTGTGACAATATACAAGCCTATTAGCAGTGCGAAAATGATTGTATATGTTGCTGCATGCATGATGGCTGAGATTGGGAGAAGAATGTCCAGATGTCGGCGATGGAAGTGGAAGAGCTTTACAGCCATTCGAGACACGCGTCATTGCGCCTAACCAACATAACCAACATAACCAACATTTGGACGGAACCAACAGGCCAACCAGAAACATACAATTGAAAATTTTGAAATAAATAGATTATGTAATGGTTTTATTCGTCAAAATATATGATCAAGTAAGAAGTATTTGTCAGGTCGGTATTTTGTTATTTTCAAAAAAAGAATCATATGTGGGTTTCCAGAATGTTAATTAACCTTGCATTAATTCTATTGAATTCTACACCATGGATATTGTCATTCATTGCCGAAACCCAGTATATTCTATTTTTCATATCTATACCTGCACCGGGGTCCTCATTCAAAGTCGATAAGCCACGAGTCCCAATTCACAAAGCCGAGAAGACCTGGATAATCCAAACTATGTAAATGGGTATTTTCGTCGGAGAGTTCAGTGTCTCCGCCATCTGAGCTGTTCAGAGCATCAAATGCTTGAGAGTGCAAGTTGCATGGCATATCACGCGTCTCATATGAGTTTCCTCGCGTAGCAGTAGGAAAACGTGAACCCGCTTCGCAAAGACTAAGTGGAATAGCTTCTTGGCCCTTCTTATTATGCTTGTCCTTTCTTGTCTTGTTATGAATCCCAGAGGCATATTCCAAACCCCCATCATCAATAGTGGTAGTGGTGATGGGTGTAATTGTCGCCGGCCACCCAAATCGTCGCCATACCTCTTCTTTCAGAGTCCACAACAATCGATAGCGAGGGTCAGTCATTGCGGTCACGGATATTCCCTCTGTAGAAGGACTTTCCGAGACTAGTATTAATTTTCTGGGCAACGGCCGTATGGGGCCTCTCATGATCCATTCTCTCCTTATGTCGATGACTTGAGTGAGAAGTTCATAGGTTTTCTCAGAGCTCTCGCACTCCGGGTCTGAACACCCACTCAAATGCTTCAGGATAATAATCAGAGCATGAATAGGCTGAATGAATCCAGGTATGAACCACTCCAAGGCCATATTTCGTCCAAGCTGGATAAGATCTAGATAGCTTCTCAAGAACGAGCGAGCAGTACACACTACGTGGTTCCGACAGGCTGTTCTTTTGAATTTATCTATCTCCCAGAGCCGTAGGCCAGCCATGCAGTACGCCCGATGGATCTGAAGCTGAAGGAATTGCCGCGCCCACTTTGCCAAAGTGGACTCTCCGCCGATTTGTGAAACGAGGGACTGGATCATATTCCCGAAACCAAGAATGTCATCGTGACTCGGTTGCTTATTTTCCCATTTATGTATTTCTTGGGTAAGTAGCCAGTGTCCTTGCATTGCTATAACCACTGCTGCCTTATCCTTAGCAGCATCTGGGGGGCCCATGTCCTCTGGGGTCAGCACTGGCAAGGGTATATTATGACCACAGGGCCGAATTATGTTCTGAAGTCCATTAGATACCGAGGCTTCAACATCCAGGAATACCAGATGCCACCATGTACGATGCCGGAGCTCGCGTTCGGACCGATGCAATTCCTCTTGATCTTGGTGCAGACCTAACATTTGGGCAAATCGGATTGCTTGCGGAAGAAATCCAAACGCGGCAAAAGGAGCTAAGTGGCACGCTCGAAATGTATGGAATATTATATACCCTTGAAGAAGTGGTATTGAGGGCGATGCAATAAAATAATCGCAGAACTCGAGCTGTCTGGTCAGATCTTGAAAGAGGTTTAGGAATGCCGGCGCGTGACAAGCGTGCCTGGATTCTGGGCTGGTTGAAGATGCAGCATAAAGCACGGCACAAATTAAAACCATAGTTTCAGCGGTAACTTGATCCACGAGCTGAGACCACGGTAATGCAAATATATCTTTCAAAGAGGGCATATCGCAGATAGGCACTAGCCGGTGGCAGTTCATCAGATAGTTCTCCAACATCGATGTGCAATTCTCGCAATCCAGTAGACGGCGTCTGAATGAGGGCGCAAAAATGTCACCAAGTCTATCGAGAGACAAGCCCCTGAATGACAGATAACTGAAATCCAACTTCTCCGTATCATTTTTCTACAGCAATCAGTACAATCCATATCTAAACAGCGTCAATCGGCACCTCAATTAGTTTTGCTGGAGAGCATGAAGACGGTGACTCTTTTTTATTATCGACTGACCTGTCGATCCGGCTTGCAAAGACATCGGACCAAGTTTCGGTAGATGATGAGGTGTCGTTAGAGGCACAATGAAGCTCCGGCACGAATGCGATGTTCCGGGAGAGATTGGGGAGATACTTGCAATGATGTCCGCCTTTTTTACACCCTGAACAGGTGGGATGCACTCTATCACATTTTACCTATCGCGCGTTAGCCGTTGCGTTTTTCCCATGGATCTTATTATCAAAGATACACGTCGGTTCCGGCAAGTGAGACAGGCCGTTGTAGGCCGCCGCCTCTTTGGACCTTGCACAGTAAAGCTGGGGTAGCAGTTCTTCGGCATTCTGCAATAGTTTTGACCAGGAAAGATTAAACCTAGTACATATTGAAAACATCTGGTCTTTGTGGCTACGTGAAAGTGTGAACTCGGATGTTACCGTCAGCTCCAGAGTCGGCGATATAGATCTAGGCCGACTCCGGTATAGCCTCGACTGGGGGTGTGCCACTTTTTGACATATTCCATTATTGGACTTTAAAATTGTTTATAATTATGCTAATTATACTTCTTAATCTTTGTGTAAGTTGACTGAGTGGAGAGTGCTTGCATTGTGGAACTAATCAGCGAAATGCCCTAGATTCAGGAACCGATTTGCTCAGGACTAGCTCAAGATGTTTAAATGATCAGTTACGATAGAACAAGTCCGGGTCTGGACCTCTGGAAGTTGGTCAAACGGCCGCATTTGAAACACATTCCGCCCCCCTAAAAGACTATTATGAAGAGCCTCCGAAGCATACTTCCGCATTCCGTCCTCATATTCTCTCAGCGCTTGAGGGCCAAAACCATGAGCCTTCAATAACGTGGAGAGAGTATTTGCATCTCTCAATGCAGTTGTAGCACCTAGAGCAGCCGTTGGACACATGGCATGAGCTGCGTCTCCGATAAGTGTCACACGCACAGAAGATTTCGATCCCTGCGCCCAATCGGGAATGTCAGGCTTGACCGAGAGAATGCGTAGGACCGAGCTTTGGCCAGCATGGGAGTTCTCGAACAGTTTCTTCAAAGAAAAGTGCCAGTGGCCTGTCAACTGCCTAGTGAGATCTGTGGTTTCGGCCTGTGTCAGATCTAGAATGTTGTCCGGTGTTTTCTCGGAGTCGCAACGCAAGAAAAGAACCCAGTAAACGTAATCAGCAGGCAGGTCATTTCTTTCCTTGTTAAATCGCATTGGTTCGAGAAGGCAGTTGAGCCCCGTGTCTCGAATGAACGTGAGACCTTGGAGAGCTGCTGGCGAAAAGTCTTTGGCAAAGGTCTCGTCAAGATCGGTTTTTCCGAATATCAATCGTGCCTCAGTATCTAATAAAGTATAAGAAGGAAGTAAATTCTGGCGCACTCGCGACCAGGTCCCGTCTGCACCGACCAAAAACGATCCTTTGACTTCATGGCCACTCTCGAAGTGCGCAATGACTCCTCCATTGGCATCTTCAACGTAGTATTCAAATTTTTCTCCAAAAACAACACGATCTTCAATCCCTTCTAGAAGACTTCTTCTCAGGACACCACGATCCGCGCTTAACGGTTCACGAAGTGGGCTTGCGGATATTGGAGTTTTCATCCCTGGCTGGAACAGGGGACCACACAGATCACCGCTTATTGCATCAAGTGTTGCTTGTGGTACATTTGATGGACCTGGGTTGAGGTTACAGGATGACTTCAGTTTAGAAAAGTGTGTCTCTGTAAGGGACTCCTCCAGGGCCTGTATTCCTTCATCTGATATTCGAACACGGTATCCCTGAGCGCGTGCGGTCAAGGAAGAATCAGCCTCGTAAATCTTGCAAGAAACATTATGTTTTGAAAGGCTTTGGGCAAGACTAAGTCCACTGATCCCTGCACCGATTATTATGACATCAATAGTTTCCGCCATATCGTCGAAATTCCGAGATGAACGAGGAGTAAAATATTGACAGATCACGATTTAATGCGAACTGAGGTCATCATTACTAGAGGATTATCATGATTTAAATAATAATTGAGCTGAGGGGGATTTTAAGACCATGCCAACTCCTTTTGTGCGTCTCGTACGAAGCGTCCCGAATAGGAAAGACGCCCCTCAGATAACTTTCCTATTCAGGAAAACGATATTATTTATTAATTCCATTTAACAAGGTAATAGGAATACTATGGAAAATGGAAGGACCAAGGCTACATTGAAATTGCATAATAGTACAAGCGCCTGATTCGCTGATTTCTTCAGCCAATGGGGGTGTCCATGTTTCAATGTTCCCAAGGTGGATGGATCTATACTGACAGATTGTTTTGCTCTCAGTTTCTGGCGAGTATACATGTAAGATAACAATTACAGAAGGACTAAATTGTAGTCAGCTACGTGCATTATTTAAATACATGTAGGAACATTTGAAGTATGTTGGACTTTGTGGTGGAAATATTCCGGATCAAGTAGTAGCAAGCAATCTGGCCGAAAAGGCCTGTTTGTCAGACACAATTGTTCTCAGGATAAGTAAGATATATATACTATCATTAATTCACAATGTACTCTTCTCGAAGATTATTGAAACCATTTGATATCAAGGCTCATACTAGGATATCCATTCGATGTTCGATGTTTGTTCTGTTTGCATCCGGCGCCGTTCAGCTTCCACCATCAATTGACATCTCGACCAGAACATATATGTGTTTTTTTTTAAACGGTTTCGAAAATTCCTCCACATTATTTCTTCAGTCACTGTACTTGTCCCCCATGCCATCCCCTTATCCAAGAGCATGCGTCCCTTGCGCAAAATCAAAGAGACGATGCGATATGGCCCTCCCCCGCTGTTACCGCTGTAGAGTTCGGTCTCTGGAGTGTCAATATCAAAATGCATCACTCATTGGTCGACAACCTCATTCAGAGCCTAGATCTGATCCAGATATATTTACTAGTCCTCCCAACATGAATGATCCGCCTCTCGATGCATTTCTCCCCCAGACCGTTGAGACTGACAATGCTCTTTCTCTCGGAGATGCTCCGATCGATATGACACTGCCGCCTTTTCCAGACTACAATCTCGATTGGCAGGATGTAATGGAAAATATCCAAGACTTCTCGGTTCCTGATCAAATAAGAGATAATACTTCTCCTAGGAAAAGTGTGCTAGCAGGCGAAATCTACCAGGATCGAGTTATTTACGCTGTTCAATGGCTAAAGTCTTTGCCAAGGCGTTTTGTTGTAGAAGGCCAAACGCCTTTTATACACAAAAGTCTCTATGGTTTACATCCACCGCGTGCCATTCAAGATGTTCTAGGAGCATGCGCCCTGTACACTCAGAAAAACGAAGCCAACCAAGCACTGGTATATCGCAATCTCAGTCAACAGGCGGATCGTTTGGTGGAAAATTATACGAATTCTTCTACACTTGAGCAGCTGGCCTCGGTGCAAGCCTTGGCTCTGTTGCAAATCATCAGGTTTTTCGATGGAGACATCCGGCAACGGGCTGATGCCGAAAGAACTGAACCTCTTTTTGGCAAGTGGATACGCCAGCTACAGCATCGATTGAGGGGAAGTGACAGTATGGGCCAAATAGGTGATTCGTGGCAAAGCTGGTTGGTTGATGAAAGCCTCCGACGAACCATCATTATGGGGTATACCTTGCAGGGATTTTACTGCTTTCTCAAGAATGGATGGGACGATTCACATCATGAGTTCAATGAATTGTCTTTCTACGCGCAAAGGGCGCTTTGGGCTGCAGCATCAGAGTCTCGGTGGAAATCAGCTCTTGAGAAACATCCGGCACTGCCCATTCGATTTAAGCATTGGAGTGCAGATATCGCAGGTGCCACGCCAGCGGATATTGATGACCTGGGTATGGTAATGATGGCTTTAATCATAGGCGTGGACGACTGCTCGCGGTGGGCCGGGGGTGACTTTGTCGAGGATTTTGGTGTGGTATCGTGAGATATTTTCTACAGAACGTCAATCTCTGAGGAATACCTTTTCAGTATTGTGCCATAAACACCAATTGGTGTGTTCAATGCTAAGGTTCTCCTGGCGGATGCCTGAGCGGTCAGGCAGGCCACGTCTGTTGTCTTATATGGGTGCCTACACGAGCCTGTCCTCTTCCTGAAAGAATCCAGGCAGATTTCTCCGGGTCTTGATTACTGTCTCCCCAGATAGAGGGCGAATTCTTAAAGGGAAAGAAATTCTAAAAGACACCCGACACCGATAATGTCCGTTGACGGCCGACAGAGCAGCATCATTATCCAGACTCGACAAACAAAGAGAGGATCCAGGGTGTTGACCCACAGTCCACACCCAGAAAAATAGAGAAATCAAGTGTGAACAAATACAATGCTTAAGCACATGTGTTATGTTGTGAAATCAGTACTTGCAGGGGAAACAGGCCAAAAAGGCTAGTCTTCCGCACATGCCTCGCGGAACCCCGCTTATTGCAATACATGATTTCGGCTCCGCTCCGCGTATATGTAAGTACATAACTGCGGAACTTGATAACAAGTTTATACTGTGTCTAACCTGTCCAGCAACAGGTTCGAAGAAATACTGTAGAGTACCGCAACACTGCGGGTTCCGAACAACTTCCGCAAGTTCCGCTCTATCAATCCCCTACCCCAGCAGCGTACAAATAGTTCGTGATGGACGACTCTGGATTTAAGTTTATTACCCTCACAACAAGTTGAAGAAGCAGTATCTACGACGCAAGCATGTCTGACCCCCTTGTGCCGCTAGGACCGTGGCTAGTCCAGCTCTTTGCGAAAATCTATTTCCAGCCAGACCATCAACTGTTTAGCCAAGCCTTTGATCGTCATGTCAGTCGCAATCTCGCAGTCAGGTAACAGTTATTGGCCCTTCCCTGTTGACTCTGACTAACTTTTACAGAGTCAATGGGCGAAATCTTACATATGATGAATACCGACACATAATCGAAGATGCACGTGCCAAAAAGTACATGTCGGAGCAAAGCAACGTCGACTTACTCACGTCGCCAACCGATCCGGAAGGCAAAGGCGGTGCGGTGGCTCAACATTCTCGATTCACCTACAAGGACAAGGTCACCGGCCACGAGACCAGTTCATCGGCGGTGTTTATAGTCACTGTGGAGTGGATTGAGGAACGACGGGTGTTGACACAGTTGGCTGAGGTGATGGAGTAAAAGAGTTCGTTCAATGATGTTGTTAATGCGAAATCTATTGTTGAAATATGAATATAATATACATCTAAATATCGGTTTGCAGTGGAGCCAAGATATATGATGTCCGATTCAGGAATGTGGGACACATTAGACTTTAATTGGCCAATAATATACGAGTGGGTCTTATCCCCCTTGACGACGTGACATGGCTCGATCTTATCAATTACTACTGAATATTGCCTGTCATGGCTGATGCACGACCTAGAAAGCCGGCGTCTGACCGGAGGAAGCAGCAGAATAGAAAAGCCCAAAAGAGCTACCGTCAGTATATCCTAATATCCCCATTGCGATTGAGGTAGCCGGCTGACATAGCAGGCAGGCGAGAGGCAGAAACGGCGTATGCAAGCTCTTGAAAGATTGGTGAATGCACAGGATCATCGCGTAGCAGACTCGGATTCCATTCATAATGGCTCTATATCCACTTCAATCTCGTCGGAGAGTGAGGAAGCAAGTCAAGCCACATCAACAGCTCCCTCAATTGTGACGAGTTTCTCTTCAAGAACCCAACCTTCAGAGTTGTCTGTGAGAAAGCGAGTCCTCAATCAATTAATGCAGCAAATTGATAGCATCGACGAGACCCTGTACAATCGGATCTTGTCTGGCGATATACCCATTTCTGAGATTTTCCGAGCTGGACTGCAACATGCCCTTACTCAATCGCCACAGAACCCGTCAAGCAATGACACGTCATCAAATCTCGTGCTTCGTACAGACAAAATACTCGTCCCAGAAAACAAAATGCGGGTCCATGCATATGCTTTGCCTGACGTCTACGCCAACCATCTTCGATTGAAACAGTTTACTGCAGTCGCCGCTCTTCGAGCCTGTGCCGAGACTTTAGGTCTCACTTTTGACGAGCTCAGCAGGCCCGAGGCCGAATCGCCATTCTATCGGGGCCCTCTCTTGAAAGACGCTGCTCAGACGATCGTCACCACAGAGAAATTCGGCAATGTAGCTCCACATCTCCGACCAACTGTAGCACAGATTCGCCACCGTCATCATCCCTACCTGGACGCGCTCCCTTTCCCTACACTTCGGGAACGAATCATTGAAGCTTTTTCCACGGAGTCGCCTATTCTCGACGAATACGATTTATGTGACGATCTGGAAAAGGACGGGCTCATCTGCTGGGGCTCATATCTCGGAGACAGCAACCGGGCCACTGGATCTGGCGCGCCGTGGGATTATCGCAGCTGGGAAGCTCAGCCATGGTTTCTGAAAAAGTGGTGGTTCTTTGTTGGTGGGTCGCAGGGCGAGCTTTTCCAGCAGACTCTATGGTGGCATCAGATGAGAGGCGATCGATTAGTGGCTCCATGGTGATATGTCACTGGGGGAAGAGCTTTGGCGGGGGTATTGAATTATCACTTACTTGAATTTCTTTGTCAACCAGAGCTGGCTTTGCTCTGAACTGAAGTATATGGGGAAAGTTTTAGCCCCAACTCCTAATATCCTATATGTAATGCAACGCGTTTTTAA
The DNA here is from genome assembly GCA_001939245.1 of Talaromyces wortmannii. Lineage (NCBI taxonomy): Eukaryota > Fungi > Ascomycota > Eurotiomycetes > Eurotiales > Trichocomaceae > Talaromyces > Talaromyces wortmannii. Next base: position 607,208 of record MJVA01000002.1, on the reverse strand, counting down.
TTTATATTTTTTAAAATACTAGAAAAATGCTATTATATTTATCTTTAAAATTTATATTAAGTAATTTCGAATAGAAAAAAGTGGGAAATCAATAAAAATAATTTATTATGATCTTTAGATGTTCGGCGTTATTAGGCTGAACCTTGTGGGGATATGCGTTGCTGAGGTGAGCATTTCGACCAACCAGGTGACCACATGCTCACGCAAACACCATTTGGATGCTCACATCATCAACAGTACACGCAATCTATATAAAAAAGCATAGGATACTCGGGATTTCAGACATGGACAGAGAATATTTCTCATCTTGGTCTTCAACTATCGCATATCTACTCAGTGAATCAAAATCATCAAGCTAACACGATGGAATACAACCGGTAAGTGTATATCAATCGATTGGTATCGAGATGCTTGAAGATTATACTGACTGCTTGACTAGACTTGGCCAGTCTGGCCTGAAAATCTCCAAGGTGGTCCTGGGCGCCATGTCTTTTGGTTCCTCCGATCACATGAAATGGGCAATCCCAGAAGAGCAGGCATTGCCAATCCTCAAGCATGCCCTTGACCGGGGCATCAACACCTGGGATACAGTAATTCTCTCTTTCCCTATCCTTCTTCAAAAGGGGGACTGAAGTATCTAACTTTCCGTCTAGTCCGATGTATACTCGTTTGGCGAATCGGAACGCATCATTGGACAAGCTTTGAAACACTATAACATCGCACGTGAGCGAGTTGTAATTCTGAGCAAGTGCTATGGCGGCATTCCCGAGCCCGCAGACTTTGTAGGTCTGTCTGAAGAAGAGCAATTCCGCACATTATCCGTCAACGATGGTGTCATGGTCAATCGCATTGGACTATCGCGCAAGCATATATTCGATGCAGTGGATGCCAGTGTGAAGAGACTGGGCACGTTCATAGATGTTCTGCAGATACATCGACTTGACCACGACACGCCCCGCGAGGAGATCATGAAAGCGCTCAATGATGTTGTGGAGAGCGGCAAAGTACGCTACATTGGCGCAAGTTCGGTATGTATCATTGTTTCATGTCTGCTTATCAGTTCTAATGGTTCCTTCTTCCAGATGTACGCTTGGGAGTTTCAAGCTCTCAACGACATTGCCGAGAAGCACAACTGGCACAAATTCATCAGCATGCAAGACTACCATTCGCTTCTGTACCGGGAAGAAGAGCGTGAAATGCATCCATATTGCCGCGATGCTGGGATTGGCATTATTCCGTGGTCTCCACTAGCTCGAGGTCTGCTTGCTCGCCCGTACAAGGCGACGAAAGAGCAGCCCACGCTTCGGCAGACGAGCGACATGTACTCTTCCTTCATGGTCGGCGAGGTGACGGAAGTGGACGTCCAGATCATCAACCGCGTAGAGGAGTTGGCAGAGAAAAAGCGCTGCAGCATGGCGCAGATTGCCATTGCATGGTCCTTCAAGAAAGGCGTCAATCCGATTGTCGGCCTGGCAAGTGTCAACAGGGTGGATGAGGCCGTAGAGGCTGTGTCCCTGGCTTCGAAGGGGTTGCTGACTGAGGAGGATGTCAAGTATTTGGATGAGCTATACGTTGCGAAATCGGTAGTCGGGCACAAGTAAATCATGTATGCCAGCTGACATATCCACAACTTCACAAATTGTGCATTTGCGACAATACTTGCATATTTTCCATAGAGCTAGGCATGCTGCATATAATCAGCTATAGTCATTGCATTAACTGGCTGGATAAGATTACCCCGTAAGCAAGCAGCCATCAACTGGGCCTCGGCGCTGTCCGCCGCGGCTAATTCCAGTCCGGTCCGTCCGGCCCAGCGCCAACTCAACTTCACCTCGCCGGAGACCACGCCGCCAAACCTCCTCCAGTCCACCACCTTGTCAATTTCCGCTTGCAATTGCCAGCTGCCTTTACCTGTCTGGTAAGTTCGTGTGTTTTTATCCTCTGCGCGCCCTTGCTCTTCCACAGCGTCCTGCCCAACCGGTCGCTGGGGACGGCCGCCTCGTTGCTTGGCGCCTCGCGATAAACAAACATCCCCAACCTCGCCTTCCCTTAGCCCTGCTGCCCCCCACAGACCAGACTCGATCCATCCCTGCGCGTTTTCTTCGTGCTTTTCTTCCAGGTTGCGCTTTCTGACGCTGCTGCTAACCTGTATCGCGTGCAAAGTGTGTTCAGTCGCCCTCGATCAGTCCAATCCCCTCACGTCTTGACCTCCCGCGACCCGTTCGCTCGCCATCATGTCTGTCAAATTCCAGGAAACCGTTACAACTCGCACCCAGGCCGCCGCGCCCGAGCACCTGACGCATGAGTTGGCGCACAAGGTCGGCGAGCGCCTGACGGGCGGCGACACTGCCCAGGGCTACCTCGCGGTATGTTGGAACAATGTCAAGGGATCGCCTCTTTCTAGCGAAGCTGATAGAAATGACTACAGGCCTACTTGAAGCAGCTGCAAACCAACCCGCTGCGCACCAAGATGCTCACCTCTGGTGTGCTCTCCGGTCTGCAGGAATTCGTGGCCTCGTGGCTCGCCCATGATGTCAGCAAGCACGGCCACTACTTCAGCTCGCGCGTGCCAAAGATGTCGCTGTACGGAATGTTCATCAGCGCTCCGCTGGGCCATGTGCTCATTGGCATTCTGCAGAAGATCTTTGCGGGGCGCACGAGTCTGAAGGCCAAGATCCTCCAGATCCTGGCCAGCAACTTGGTTGTACGTATACAATAATTGTGCTTTTTTAGCGGATTAGACATTGACTGGGTACAGGTTGCCCCCATCCAAAACGCCGTCTACCTCGTCATGATGGCCATCATCGCCGGCGCTCGCACTTTCCACCAGGTGCGCGCCACCGTCCGCGCCGGTTTCTTGCCAGTTATGAAAGTCAGCTGGATCACGTCGCCCATTGCGCTGGCCTTTGCCCAGAAGTTCCTGCCCGAGCACGCCTGGGTGCCTTTCTTTAACATTGTGGGCTTCTTCATTGGCACATATGTCAACACCCACACCAAGAAGAAGCGTCTTGAAGCCCTGCGACGACAGTACGACCAGCGCCGGGGGGACCGACCCGGTGACTATGGCCGTCGCGACTATTAGAACAGCCTGTTCAATCCATAAAACTATAGTTTTGTTTCTGACGGAATGAAAGGGTTGGATAAAACACCGAAATGGGCGGTTGGGTTATACGTGACGAGGGTCTGATTCTTTGTATTTTTTGCCTTTATTTCTTTCCCTTTGTATGTTGATGAGATTTATTACTCACGAGTACATCTATCTACATTTTGATGATGCTCTGTTACACTGTTACATTGTTGATACTGTAGTTAGACGTAGCAATCTAATACGAGACATGTTACATTTCCATGCACGCTGTTATGTCATAGGATGAGTGGTATTATAACGCTTCACTAAAGACTGTCGAGACTTTTTCATCTACTCAACATCCATCGCCTCGCCAGCACCCGCCTTGCCACCACGCTTCTCCTGCTGTACATACGCGACAAAGTCATCCAGCGCGCCGGGCCACGCGCCGTCCGCACTCCACCAGCCAAACGACTCGTCCTCGAGCGACTTGCGGAGAAACACCTCTGTCTGCTCCCACAGATCCTTATTCACGACACGCGTTTTCCGCGACTCGAGGAACTCAATGTACCAGTCCAGCCAGGGCGTCGTCGCCGTGTTCCATTCCACGCCGCCGTTGCCGCTCGTGAAGAAGAGCTGCCACTGCTCCGATGCGATTTCAAAAGTCAAGTTGCGTTGTCCTTGCATGCGGCATAGCGGGAATGCGAAGCGGTATACCTTGCGAAACGACTCGGGATATGTAGGGATGTGTTTGCGGAGGGTCGCGGCGTGCGCGATCATCTTGGGTATCGAGTCGGCTCTTTTTTTTAAAAAAAAAATTAGCATATAGACGTAGACAGTAAGACAGAAAGCATACCCAGCGCCCTTCCAGCCGTCCACAAACCCCTGGCGTGTGAACTCGCCCATGCTGGGGGACTTTAACAGCTCGGCGATGGCGAGACACACCACCTCGTCCAGACGCACCTGAATCTCCTCGAGGAACTTCATCGCGCCTTCGATGCCGATCGTGTCTGGGTTCTCTTTGGGGTCATCTATTCCCGTTAGCATTTTGTAGCACCCTGACGCCCCGAAAATTATTACCTCGATAGTTGTCGAAAATCTTATTCAGCGCTGCGACTGTCGACGACGAAGACCCCGATTTGGCTGCTCCAAAGTATCTGATATACCAAGTCAGCTACATTGCTCAGAAGTCAGAAAGGCTGACATACGCATCGATGGCCTGTTCAACATTCCATGCACTCGCGCGCAAGAACTATTGTCCTAGTCGTCAGCGGTCATAAGCTTTGGGTACATCGAAGAAAGTCAACTAACCTTGGCGGCAGTCGAGTCCTTTTCCTGCGTCAAGTCCACAAACTGCGCGATCGCTTGCTTCTGCGAGCTGTTGTATGGCGGCATACCGGCGAATATGCAAAGGAACTCGAGGTCGCGTGTGAATGGAGAAAGAGTGAGGGGTCGGTCTTGCTGCTGGAGATGACGCGCGCGGGGTAGCACTAATTGTTGCTTTTACAAAGTTCCGTGCAGGCAGAACAACAATCACAGTTGATAAAACAAACAACTTGAATTTATGCCAAAGGTGATAGAAAAAATAAAAGGTGAAACGCGGTGGAGAAGACCTGCTCTTTTTGACTAACTTTCGCTGAGGTCCGTTTAGCTCATTCAGCTACGAAGAAACAATTGTACCAACACTGGAATCTGATTGAATGCTATTTCTACTACAAACATAACTTTTGAGTATCCCAAAAACCCAGAAACATCGCCTATGACGCCGTGCAAACAAGGTAAACGCCGGAAAATGCATGGCACAATCCAATGGACTACTACGAGGTGAACAGGTTGTCTTCCTGCAAGCTGTCAGTCCATGTCCCCCTCCCCCAAAAATAAAACTCAGCCAGAAACTTACCTCGCGGAGATATTCTCCCAAATCAGCCTGTCTAAACACAGTGATTGCAGTCGGCTCGAGCTTGGAGGCGGCGCTGGACGAACGTGCCGAGACGCCGAACTGTTCACAAATTAGTCGATCTTATACAGACACAAACTGCGAGTGAGAACATTGACATACCCCCTAGAAAACGTTAGACTCGATGCATGCAAAACCTAGATAGCATGAAAACTCACCAAAGGCGTATCATCCTGGGAAAACACCACACAACCGCTGTTTTCAGGACAGTCCTCCGACCACCGCAGCGTATGCGCCTTGAGGACGTGGCCTCCGTATAAAAAGGGCATCTCGCCATTGGGGCGAATCCACACCTTGTATCGCGCGTGAGGGGCAATCACATCGAGCCTGTTCCATCATGTTTGTTAGCTCTAGTCCAATATTCAACGGGGCAAAAACGTACGCGGTAATGTGCATGCGAAACTTCATCGTGCGGGTAAATTTGCCAATGCATGTCCCCAGACTCAGCAGATTGTCTCGTGCAATGCTCGTGGCCAGGTTCGCAATCGACAGCTTCACGTAGTAAACGCGCGAGCCCTGGATGCGAAACACATAGCGCTCGTCCTCGTCTGTCGGCTGGATGAGCTGGTTGAGCGACCGTCCGGTGTAATGCGCGAGTTTCTGGAAAAGTGTCTTGGTTTCCTCTTCTGTGAGAGACCGCATTGTGACTCTGATTTGATGTTATTTCGACTGAGATGTATTGTATGATGTTTTTATCGATATCAAGAACCAAATTCAAAAAAAAAAAAAAAGCTCCGCGGAAACTGAAAAGTGGGCCTGTCCCGATTAAGGCTAGCTCCAAGTCTTGGCACCAAAAAAATCCAGACGCAGTAGTGCAGCAAGCACCACCACGCAAACACTCGAGAAGCAGAAAAAAAGGCAGTTTGCGAGTTATCGCCCAGCATTATATTCTACAATGGCCCCCTCTCGAGCCACAAAGAGAAGACGCCTCACCCCGTCCGACGACGAGGCGTCCCCCGCCCCAAAGTCTGCGGCCTCCATCAAACAAAACTTCTACAGCAATGCTGCCGAGTGGGATCTGGAGCAGGACTACGAGCGACGGCCTCGCAAGGGCAAGAAGAAGGAACAGGAAAAGACCCGTCTCCCGATCAAGACCTCAGAGGGCCTCGTGCAGGTCAGCGAATCCGAAAACGACGCCGCAGCAGGCGATGCGGACAGCTTCCTAGACTCGGACTCGGAGAATGACAATGCAGAAGAAGAAAAGGAAGAGGAGGAGAAGGAAGAAAAGCCCGCTGCGCCAGAGGTTCCCTTGAAAGTGCAAATCCTTCAAGCGAAGGAAGAAATGGCACATATTGCCATGTTGATCAACGAAGACCCAGAGGAACATGTCAAACTGTTTAAAAAGCTGGCCGAGTACGTGGACAAACCCAGCACACATGCAGCGATCAAAAAGCTCGCCCTGGCCACCCAGGCTGCCATCTTCAAGGATGTTATCCCCGGCTACAGAATCCGCCCCATTGCCGAAGAAGTCAACAAAAATGAAAAAATCTCGAAAGAGGTCCGCCAGCTGAGAGGTTTCGAGCAGTCGCTGCTCTCATCCTACATGCACTATGTACAACAGTTGACAGCCCTCTCCAAGGGAAGCAGGCAGCAAAACAAGGACGAAGCCGGCCTGCGGACCGTCGCTATAAGCTGTGCATGCAACATGCTCGTCGCCGTGCCCCATTTCAACCAGCGTCTCGAACTGTTAAAAATCCTGGTCAACCGGCTATCCAAACGCCGCATCGACGTGGATTTTGTCAAATGCCGGGAAACAATGGAAGAGATCTTTGCCCGCGATGACGACGGCATCGTCTCCCTAGAGGCCGTCGGGCTGCTATCCAAAATGATGAAGGCAAAGGATTTCGGCGTCCACGAGTCTGCCCTCGATACATTCCTCCATCTCCGACTGCTGGCCGAGTTCTCCTCCAAGGGCTCGCGGGATCGAGTCGACCGCGAGGAGCCCGAAACGTTTAACGGCAAAAAGGCAAAGAACAAGAAAGAATTCCGCACCAAGAAGGAACGCAAAATTGAAAAGGATCGTAAAGCGGTCGCCAAGGACATGCGCGAAGCCGACGCCCTTGTTAGCCATGAAGCGCGGGAGAAGAACCAGGCTGAGACGCTGAAGCTCGTCTTTGGCACGTATTTCCGCATTCTCAAACTGCGACACCCAAAACTCATGGGTGCCGTACTCGAGGGCTTTGCTAAGTACGCCCATCTGATCAACCAGGACTTCTTCGGCGACTTGCTCGAAGCTTTGAAAGACCTGATTGCACGTCTTGAAATCGAAGACAACCTCGACGATGCACCCGACGGTGCTGAAGGCGACGACGATGACGAAGAGCTCACGGCCAAACAGTCCACCCGCGAAGTGCTTCTATGCACAATCACTGCATTTGCCCTACTCGAAGGTCAGGATGCTAGCAAAGCCGCATCGTCCCTCCACTTAGACCTGAGCTTCTTCATCACCCATCTATACCGCGCACTGTATCCGCTCTCAACCAACTCGGACATTGAGTACAACCCTGAGAAAGCCCTACGCCTCCCAGATCCAGGAACCAGACAGCACAACAACAACGAGCTGCCGCGGAAAAAGAAGATCAACTTCCAAACACCCATGGTTCTCCTCCTGCGCTGCCTGCAATCCACGCTCCTAGCTCGCGGCCACGGCGCAGTGCCGCCAATGCGTCTGGCGGGCTTCACGAAACGACTAATGACGACCGCACTCCAGCTGCCAGAAAAATCATCCATTGCGATGCTGGCTCTGCTCGGCAAAGTAGCCAAACAGCACGGGCGCAAGGTCGCGCCACTGTGGAATACCGAGGAGCGCAAGGGTGACGGCGTGTTTAATCCCGTTGCGGTGGATGTTGAGCAGAGCAATGTCTTTACTAGCACAGTGTGGGAAGGGGAATTGTTGCGATTACATTACTGTCCAGAAGTGCGTGATGCAGCTTTGGATATTGACAAGTTGATTGCCACTGGCAGGTAACGAACCAAAAATATTTTTTTAACGAAATGTAAATCTTATTAAAAATATCATCATTACTCATAACACATAGCCTCTCCTTGAGCTAGACAACAAATTGCATCACGCTAGAAAGGTATCGTTCATCAAACAGACATAAACTGGACATCAAGTAAACAGAAGAAAATCGTAAAAAAAAAAAACATCAAACAAAACAATAACCAGACAATTACAGGAGATTTTCCATTCTCAAAACATAATCAAACATTGCGCGGGTATATCCATCACAACAAAAGCGATTAGAAGATCCAACATTGACCAATTGCAAGCATGCCTACTGGCGCTTCTTCGTTTGCAGTTTGTAAATTTGCAGCTTATTCTGAAGATCTGCTTCGGCGAACACCAAAAAAGCTGCCAAAGATTGTATTCCAAATTGAGCGGAAGATGGCCTTCAACCAGTTTCCGGATTTCAGCGAAATAGCTGTCGCCGAACGTCCTCCAGTTGATCGCGTGTCGTCATCTTTCTGAGGCTTGTCATCATCCTTTTGAGGTTGAGAGGAAGAAGGCTCAGCTTGAGCTTCGTTTGTTGCCGAAGGCACAGCAGGCTCTTCAACGGTGCTCTCCTGGCAAAACGATTTGATACGCTCTCCGGCCGCGGTGCTGTCACCAAGCAGGTTCAGTGCAGATACAGAGCCTCCCAGATGTTTAAGAAGTGTCTCGCGGTCTCTGGCAAGCAGCTGCAGGGCAGGGTCGGCTTCGGGTTCGGGAGTGGGTGGCTCTTTAACGTCAACTGCTTTCTTTCCTTCTGCCTCTTCCGATGGAGCTTCAATAGTAGGAATAGGAACAGTTTCAGTCTTCTGGTCTTCGAGAACAGCTTCCTTGGGCTGTGATTCCTTGGAACGAGAGGCGAACGCATTCTCCGATACAACTGCTACCGCCGCGACAGCTCCAGCACCACCAACAGCCTCGATAGCGTGGATGGTATCCGAACTAAACTCTTTGGAAGGAGCTTTCGTTACCGTAGGCTTATCTTCAGCAACAAGAACTGGCTCCTTTTTGTCTTCAACCGCTGGAGCTTCTGGAGCTTGTTCTTCGGCTGGGACAGCCTTGGCTCCATTGACAACAGGAGTTTCTTGAACATCTGCCACAGACTTTTCGGCCGGAGCTGGTTCTTCCTTAACTTTGGCGACAGGCTCTGCTTGTTCAGCCTTGACTGGTGTCTCTTCGACGTGCTCAACCTTGGACGGCTCTTCAACAGGTTTGGGAGCTTTCTCTTCGGACTTTTCTTCGGCAATCTTCTCATACGCAACCACAGCAGCCGCAACAGCCCCAGCACCAGCTACAGCGCCGGCAGCAATTTCTGCCTTCTTAGCAGTGGATGGTTCCTCGGTCTCTTCAACCTCCTCAATGGATTTTTCCTGAGTAGCTTCGGGCTGCTCTTCCACTTGATTGTCTGCAGAAGTCTGTTCTTCGGGAGAAGTCGTTGACTCTTGGATGGGCTCTTCAGCAGTCGCCTTTTCTTCGGTGGCGTCAACTGTCGCTTCTTGGGTAGGCACGGCGGGAGTTTCCTCCGCAGGCTCGGCAGCGGCTTCGCTCACGGCCTCAACAGGCTTCTCCTCTGCGACTTCGAACTCGGCAGGTGCTGCAGGTTCTGCAGCGGGAACATCTTCTGTCTTGGTCTCTTCAACAGGTGCTTCGACAGGTGCTTCGACAGGTGCTTCGACAGGTGCTTCGACAGGTGCTTCGACAGGTGCTTCAGCAGGTGCTTCAACAGGTTCTTCTGTCTTGGTCTCTTCGACAGGTGCCTCGACAGGTGCCTCGACAGGTGCCTCGACAGGTGCCTCGACAGGTGCTTCGACAGGTGCTTCGACAGGTGCCTCGACAGATTCTTCTGTCTTGGTCTCTTCAACAGGTGTTTCGACAGATTCTTCGGTCTTCGTTTCTTCAACCTCGGGTGCTTTGTCCGTAGCTTCAGCGTCAACGGTCTCAGCAGGCTCTTCTGCCTTGGGTTCTTCGGCCGGGGTCTCAGTAGCTTCTGGCGCTGTCTCAACAGAGGGTTCAGCCGGGGCTTCCGTAGAAGGTTCTTCTGTGGCTTGAGTCTCTTCGACAGGTTCCTCAACAGGTTGTTCGGTCTTTTCGACGGCAGTCTCTACAGGCTCTGCAGCCTTGGTTTCCTCAACCAGTTCCTCGGCAGCCTGCTTGACAAGAACCTCGGGTTCAGTAGGTGCTTCAGTAGCCGCTGGAGCTAGCTCTGCAACTTCTTCAGCAGCGGCTTCGGCAGGTGCTTCTGTCGAGGCTTCTTCTGTAACCTGAGTCTCTTCAACAGGAGCCACAGGTTCAGTAGCTGCTTCGGTAGCCGGAGCTGGCTCTACAACTTCTTCGACGGTGGGTTCGACCGGTGCTTCCGTTGAGGACTCTTCGACAGGAGCTGGGGACTCAGCGGGTGCTTCGGTGACCTCCAGAACTGGCTCTGGAACTTCTTCGGCGGCAGTTTCAACCGGGGTTTCTGTAACTTCCGTCTCTTCAGCAGGAGCTGCGGGCTCAGTGGTTGCTTCGGTGGCCGCAGCTAGCTCTGGAACGTCTTCGGCGGCAGTTTCAACCGGGGTTTCTGTAGTTTCGACAGGAGCTGCGGGCGCTTCAGTGGCTTCGGCTTCCTGAGCTGACTCTGCAACTTCTTCGGAGGTGGTTTCGACCGGGGTCTCTGTAACTTCCGTCTCTTCAGCAGGAGCTGCGGGCTCAGCGGGTGCTTCGGTGGCCTCAGGAGCCGGCTCTGGAATGTCTTCGGCGGCAGTTTCAACCGGGGTTTCTGTAGCTTCAGTCTCTTCGACAGGAGCTACGGGTGCTTCAGTGGCTTCGGCTTCCTCAGCTGGCACTGCAACTTCTTTGGCGGTAGTTTCGACCGGGACTTCTGCCGAAGGCTCTTCTGTAACTTGAGTTTCCTCAGCAGGAGCTACGGGTTCGGCAGCTGCTTCAGTAGCCTCCGGAGCTGCCTCTGAAACTTCCTCGGTGGCGGTTTCGGCTGGAGCTTCTGTCGAGGGCTCTTCTGTAACTTGAGTCTCTTCGACGGGAGCTGCAGGCTCAGCGGGTTCCTCCTTCGAAGCCTCGACAGCAACCTTCGCAGTCTCTTCTTCTGCAGTTTCGGTAGAGGGCTGCTCGGCCAGTTCTTGGCTTGGTTGAGCGGATGGTTCTTCTTCAGTTTCAGGCTCAGCTGCTGCAGGGGCGACGGATGGTTCCTCAATGGCGGCTTCCTTGGCCTCCTCGGTAGAAGTGGCCTCGACAGGCTCTTGACTGGGATCAGCCTCAGCAGGCTTGGTCTCTTCGACTTCGACAGTCTCCTCCTTGACAGGTTCCTCAACAGTTTCTGGTTCGGTTGCCTCAGGAGCAGCTGCTTCACTAGTGGAGGGTTCTTCAACCGGTTCTGCTGCCGCAGGTTCTTCGACTACTTCTTCAGCGGGCTTCTCGACTTCGGCAGTCTCCTCCTTGACAGGTTCCTCAACAGTTTCTGGTTCGGTTGCTTCAGGAGCAGCTTCTTCACCAGCGGAGGGTTCTTTGACTGCTTCTTCAGCAGGCTTCTCGACTTCAGAAGGCTCGACTATCTCAGCTGCGACAGGTTCCTCCGACGTTTCCTCAGGCTGTTCAACTTCAGCTGGAGCTTCAACCGCTTCCGATGCAGCTGGTTCTGCGGCCGCCTCTGTGCTGGGAGCGGATGGCTCTTCGGTTGCAGGAGCTTCGGTGGGAGCGTCCTTGGGCTCTGTAACAGCCTCTTCTTCAACCGCAGTGGGTTCTTCGGCAGGTTCAGCAACAGGTTCTACAGACTCGGCGGGTTCGGCAGCTGTCTCATCGGTCGTTTCTTCGACAGCTGGAGCAGCAGGTGCTTCTTCGGGTGCTTCCGTGGCTACAGCTTCCGTGGCAGGTTCCTCCACGGCTTCAGCTGGCTCGGCGGCTTCCTCCTTTGCGGGCTCCTCTGCCACCTCTGCAGGTTGTTCGACCGGCTCCGGTGTAGATTCGACAGCTTCGTTCGATGTCTCGGCTTGTTCTGCAGGGGGTAAGGGCTCGTCTGAAGCTTTCTCGTCAGATGTTTCTTCAACTGGAGCATCAGCTGTAGCAGGCTCTGGCGCTTCAACGGCTTCAGGCTTGACTTCTTCCACGACCGGCTCTTTCTCCTCTGGAACTTCAGCGACATCGGCAGTCGGCTCAGCAGGTGCTTCCGAGGGCTCTGAAGCTGGCTCAGTAGGCGTCTCTTTAGAAGCGTTAGCAGATTCAGCAACTGGCTCAACTTCGACCTCAGCAGCAGCCTCTGGTTCCCCAGCTGGTGCAGGAGTCTCTTCGACAGCTTGTGGTGTCTCAGCAGCCGGCTCTTCTACTGCTTCAGTGGCTGCAGCAGTCGGTTCGTCGGCAGTCTCGGTAGGTTCAGCAACTTGTTCAGACGGCTCGGCTGTCTTTTCTTCCTCAGCAACCGGTTCAACAGCTGGCTCAGAGGGTTGAGCAGGTTCTTCGTCCTTGGCTGGCTCCGGAGCGGCATCTTCAGTTGTCGCGGCTGGTTCCTCGGGTGTCTCAGCAGTTGGTTCCTTGATATCATCGGAAGCTTCTACAGCGGGTTCAGCCGGAGCTTCTTCCACATTCTCCGTGGTTTCGGCAGGTTGTTCCACGGTAGGTTCTTCCTCCTTTGCGACAGGGCCGTCGGAGGCGGGAGCAGCAGCTTCAGCTTCATCAACAGGCTTGACAGCCTCTGGCTCCTCCTTGGCTTCCTCTTTAGGCTCTTCCTTAGGCTCTTCCTTAGGTTCTTCCTTCGGCTCCTCAGTGCTGGGAGCTTCGGCGACCGCTTCCTCCGGCGTGGGCTCGGCCTTCTCGGTGGAGGGTTCAACCGTTTCAGCTGTTTCCTGAACAGCTGGCTCGTCCTTAGCCTCCTCCTCGGCTTGTGGTGAAACCTCTTCAGCAGTTGCAGTCTCAGCGGGGGCTTCAGGTGTAGTGTCAACGGCTTCGGCTTCCTGAGACTCGACCTCTGGAGCTGCAGCTTCCGATTCAACCGTTTTCGAGTCTGCCGCAGCTTCTGGTGCCTCTGACTCCTTCGACCCGGGGGCCTGCCCCTCTACAGTAGCAGTCTCTTCAGCAGGTTGTGCCTCTTCTGGTGCCTCCTCTTTTGCTGCGGGTTCGGGAGCAGACTCTTCCGTGACCGGCTCAGCTTCAGTAGACTCTACTGGAGCATTTTCTTCGGCTTCGGCAGGCTCGGCAGACTTCAATTCTGGCTCCTTTTGCTCCTCGACAGGTGCGTCCGCTGGGCTCTCGCTGGGCTCGGCCACTTCTTCTTGGGATGGTTCGGGAGCAGCCTCAGTCACGGAGGGCTCGTCTGCTTTCTCCTCGACGGCTTTTTCCTCGACTGGCGGCGAGACCTCCTCGGCTGGAGCTTCAGGAGTAGCTTCGGCTACCTCCTCTGCCTTCACCTCATCGACAGCTTTGTCGGCAGCTTCGGGCGCTTTCTCGTCCTCGGCCTTGACGTCCTCCTCAGCCTCCTGCGACTCACCGGGAGTCTCGGCAGCGGCGGGAGCAGCTTCTGTAGCGGTGTTCTTCTTGCCCTTCTTCTTCTTGTTCTTCTTCTTTTTCTTGGACGTTGTGGTGTCTTCTACGTCTGCGGGCGTGGCAGCAACGCTGAGACCGTTTTTGGCGTCATCGAGAACTGTACGATCAGTATAGCTGTTTTTTTATATATGTCTGGAAAAGAACTTACCAGGTTCAGTGGCAGCAGCGACAGCGGCCATAGCTTTAATTCGTCACGGTCGTAAAAAAACAGCACAAAGCAAGACAGGCCGTTATGAAATAAGTACTTGTGAGAATTGATGAACAATGATCTTTTCTCTGGAGGTAGGCGGCAGAGTACAAGTACAAGTACAAGGATTTTTCTTTTTCTTTTTCTCGGGAAAACTTGGCTGGCAAGTAGAGAGACAAGGCAAAACAAGCAAAACACAAGCAGAGGGGGGTATCAATAAGATTCGTGACACAGCGTGAGGATTAAGAGTTGGAGTAAGAGTTGGAGTAATAGAGGAGGAGGAGAGAAGAAGAGGAGAGAAAAACTCCCTCAGGCAGGAACGGTGGTGAGTAATAGTACGTAGCTCCGCGACCAACTAATTAGGAAGGACCGGGTATGAGGCACCGAACTATACGACTAGTCACCACAGCGTCTTGTCACTACCGGAGTACTGACCAACTACGACGGCAACTCTCTGGCTTAGCTCCTCTTTTTTTTTCACAGCAATAGCAGGTCCATTCGCTTTCTCAATAATAATCAAGCATTGACTCGATTGACCAGCGGGGCACCAACGGTTAGGCGCTCGTTGTCACAGTGACAGGTAACCTAGCGTTGGGAGCTTGGGCAGGATTGGGACTAGTCGGGTGAACCACAAAGGGAATCGAAATAATGAGTCGAGTGGTGCCTTGATCAGTACGGACTCTACGGAGTGCTCCGTGATTATTGTTTTTATGGTGAGCAGTGAAAGAAAACATCATTGTACAGACCGCCGAAAATCATTACAAAATAATGCGGTCGCTGCATGATTGTTCTCGACAGCCAGTGGCCGCTTGCCGGCCTCACCCAGATGAAACTGGAAAGTTGATGTGCTGTGCAGGTTGCATCATCTTTTTTCCTGATGATGCTTACTAGACTACTAGGTGATTGGCACAAGACCTTGCTGGCCAATGCTTTGCCGCCCTGCAACCTGATCTGGCGCCTTGCAGGGACCCTCCCTTCTCTTGGAGACTTGAACTCTTTAAATTCTTATCGACCAGATGACTGGCTCGCGCGGACTAATAGACGGGCTAGCTAAAAATGCGGTGAACGCGGTGCGAGTCTGTGGTTAGAGCCAGTCGGCGAGGTCCCTTCACCACCCTCGGCTCAGTTAGGAAAAAGACAAACACGAAGAGGGAAAAAAAAAAAAAAAAAGGTTTTAAGGTCTGGCGTGCTCCCACGGTTGACTATTGCCGGCTAGTCCGAGAACGGTTAGATTTTACAGTCATGCGGGATGATTGGCCGAAGCTTGCGGTGGCTGCCGGGCCGGGCCCCACCCATGCAGCGTTCTTTCTGACCGCCAATTGCGATGCCGCCGAACACTATATCCATGTACAAGGAAATACGTAGATATTCTTGTCAATTTTTTCACTGTAGCTTGTATGGTCTGTTCGCTTGCGTGATATATCCTTAGTACTCGGCAGTCTGTCTGCAATTACTACGTGCTCAACCCGCTAGCGCGGAAGCCGAAATGGTGCAATGTGCATGCTATGCATGCATGCGGCAAAGTTAGTTCGCAGATGATTTGCCCCTCCCATGTCAGTAAACCCGCGGCCAGTCCGGTGGCGAATCTAATAATAATAACTTATTTGTTCGGCTTCTTTTTTCAATTGCTACCTAGCCACGTAAGTAATTCCCTAATGACAACCTCAGGCCTCAAAACTCATGTGTGCCTGAGGGAAGAGAATTCAGTGTGGGCATTATTATTGATTGCAGGAATCGATGCAGAAAACACGGTGGGTCTACCCCTCCTTGCTTCGCTATCAAATTTCATCTCACTGGAAGGACGCTGGAGGCAACAATAATCTGAGGTTTAAAAATAATAATAATGGTGCTGCCTGCCTTGTATTTATGCCATTTGATTCATCCAATTTATAACATTTCGAAACTGTAAACTTGTATACATTTTCAATGCATAGACTTGCATGTGAGAGTATCAACAATCAAGTCTCTAGTCGCCAGCACTACATGTACAACCCATGCCTGAGCGAGATGACACACATGAAGTGACAAGTCATCGCCCCCCGCCAACTCACACCACCCATCACACACACCACTCCAGGTTGCCCCGAATTTTTCAATCGCCAATCGATCTCGTCCACGTTGGGGCTACCATTTCATCAGTCTACACCAGTCTCTACGGTCCTCCTGTTTCATCTCTAAGCCAATCACATGACTACTGTTATCACACACAGCACTACACTTGGTCAACTCAACGTGGGATGTTTGCCCAAAGCTGGTGATTCGGTTTATTATCAACAGTTCTATACACTGCCCAGCTAATTTGGCCCGATATCAATCATAAATAATTGACAAGAAAGAAAGAAAGAAAGGCCCTTTGGTATCTCGCATGAGACGAATGAAACCAATATCACTTATTAACCTAAACGCCGACCATATCTGACACCCGCAGAAGAACCAAAGAACTTCTAAAGAACAAAAAGGGAAAAAAAAAATCAAACGCTTATCAAGTCGTGTCTCGTTGCAATGGCTTTCCTCCGATCAAAATATCTCCAGGTCCTCAAATTCCACCACCAGCTTGTCACCGCCGCCGTCGCCAACCGACTCGTCGTTGCGTATCCCGTTCATAGCGTCCCACACGGTGCCACCGCGCTGGATGCTGGTCGGACGGCTGGCATAGACGCCCACATGGACGCATTTGTCTTCGACCCCGTAGAAAAACCAAGTGACTTCGCGCAGCTTCTTCCACGTGCTACCCACAGCACCGGGCGTCACGGCGTACGGCGACAGCGACGGGATCTGGTACCAGATCCAGAGCGAGTGGCCGACGCGCTCGAGCTTGATGCGCAGTGATGTGATGTTGGTCGGGATATTGGGCATGGCCAGCGGCGACAGACACCAGTCTGCCCCGTCCGAGGTCGCGCTGACCGACGAGGCATTCACCGTGCCCGACGAAAACTCCATTCCGGCCTTGACCCATTTGCAAGACCGCGCAAAGGCCGAGTTGTGACGGCCAGTCCCAGCAAAAGGAAGCTGTTCGACGACCGAGGACTGGCCCGGGGCGCTGCCGGCGAAAATGACGAGCCCGCCTTGGTCCCATTCCATCTCCCAGTCGGCGCTGATGGTCACTTCGGCGACGACAAAGGGGCGCCGGAGCGACGTGAACACCATGGGCGCTGTCGAGGTGTCTCCGTTCGGTGGTTTCCGCCAAAGGTTTGTGTTTGGGCCGGCTGAGAGGGTGAAGTAGTCCATGCAGACTGGCAGCACGAAGCTTGGCGGCAGGTTCAGCGCCAAGAAAGAAGAGCGATCTGGCGGCATTGTGCAGACTTGATAGCAGTGCGGTTCTAATCAATCAATGGCTGGTTCTTGCGAACTCAATGGCAACCCAATTCACGGTCCAGACCCTGGTCAGCGGGTGATTCGGGGGTTATTTGTCTGTGCATTCGCCGACAACACAGAAAGAAGAGCAGAAGAACAGTAGCAGGAGATGCAGGTTGCAACTTGCAAATCCAGTCAATCAATTGCTTCGTTCACATGCAGTGGCCAGCATAAACCAGGGGATCCCTGTGGTGATGCCAATACTCCGTACTAACCGCCGGCAAGCTATAGGCGAGTTGAAAGTGAGGCTGCTGACACCACTAGAGCTTGGACAGAGCGCGAGTTTTTTTCTTTTTCTTTGTCTTTTCTTTTCTTTTTTCTTTGTTATTGATTTCCCAGACAGGGGCTTAAGCTGTCTTTGACACGCAGGCGATGTTAGCAAGGAACGACACGAGAAGGCAGGACACAGGATATGGTCAAGAGTCTCAGAGACACTCGTCGCGCGCGAGAAGCACTGGCTGAGCAGCTTGACTCGAGATGGTCGAAAGCGGAATAGCCCGAAGCGGAAGGTGGAGCCAGCGCAGCATCAAGCTCGGCATTTACTTCTGATAATGGCTTCGGCGGGCAGGGACTGTGATGATGGAGTGGGATATACGGTCATGCAGACGGATGCGGTAGGGTTTGTGGATGGGATGAGGATGAGAATGAGACAGGAAAAGACATGATGAGGTAAGACGGACGGATCACACGTGCATCACGTACCTTGGCTTTGGGATTATAGCAGTGACAAAGATAAAAAGTAAGTACCTGTAATTTGAAGTAGAAGCGAAACAAAAAACTCCGGATTTCCTATGCAAAATGCAAGTATAGGTGTACGTGACGTCGAACCGAGGAGAGAATAATGCCCGGGTCGTGTTTATAGCCGCAAACGGAAGCAAGTGTTCAGCAGCATAGAAGTAGATGAAGAAGAAAAACAACAATAATCAAAAATTAGTAAGGAATATATGCGAATGGTTATAATAACAGCGATTTCTGCCGAATTATTTATTGATCTTCTCTCGTCTGTTTACGTAGCCATTTATCTTATGTATATCCGCAGTGGCGCACAAGCCCTGCTGAACCCACGTCCCACGAGCTCCATAAGCTTCACCAGAGAATAATAATCCATAACGATCACTCCCAGACACAGCTGAACCTCGAAGCCAATGGTCCCTGCTGCTTGCCACTGTCTGCAGTGCTAGCGAAACTAGGGCCAAATCCTCCCGCCAGGCACAGGCGTATCATCGCGCCTGGTTTGTCCAGCACAGCCGCAGCCCCTTCGCCGTCGTGATTCGCTGACAAACTTTTTTTGTGAAGAACTTGACAGTGCAGTGGACTGTGGAACTACTATTTAGTCAACTAAAAGCACAGACGTGCCAGTCGCGTTCGAAATTATTGATCGGAGCCGCCGTCTTGGAATTTAGGGCAAAATCCCGGCGCCGTGGCTCGGAGTTCTCTACCCAGTGATACGAGCCAGCAATATGCAACAAGTGAGTGGCGGGTGTGGAGCCCAGGCGCGATTCATGCAGGCCATTGAATCTCGGTCCTCCCATTCTTATTTGAACACGCGTAGTACGGAGTAGGTTTTGTCTGTTTCACTGCTGCCTCGAGCTGAGCGGTGCCTATTGGGTGTTTTTGTCGCTGGAGGCAAAGCCCTTAAAGTGGCCTTGTCTACGCCATCGAGTGCAATGGCGGCCTATAAGATCGTTTTCTCAGTGTCGCCTGCTACGAGCATGTGTGCATAGTACGTATGCAAAGCCTGGTGGGTCGTAGGGCTTCCCTAGGCCCCCAGGATGTATGAAACTACGTACTATAATACCGACTGCATGGATCATAGGATGATCATATGACTAGTTCGTAGTACGTCCACGTCCAGTTAACCTCATAATACAGTCTTCTACTATGATCAAGTGATATGCCATAACAGAACTCGGATTCAGCCACTTGCCTGTTCGGGTAATTGAGCCAAGTTGCCAACTATCAAGTGATGAGCTCTTACAGTAATTGCCACTTCAAATGTTATCTGCATGTCCGAACCTGCCAAGACTGTCTGATTACTTGTGTCCCTGGATAGGCTTGGGCTGGTACGGCTCCTCAAGATACTTGACCTCATCCTCCGTCAGCGTCTTGCCCTTGACCTCGACCGCCTCGTCCAGTCGCGCCAGGTTGCTGAACCCGACAATCGGGGTCGCTCCCTTGTGAATAATCCACGCCAGCGCCACCTGGCTCATCTTCCAGCCTTTCTTTCCGGCAACCTCCTCCACGCGACGCACAATCGTCTGGTCTGCCTCGCTCAGCTCCCTCTGTGACTCCTGCCACCGATCCGTCTTGCCTTGCTCGGCCAGTGGGCGCGCCAGAATGCCGCTGTTCAGAGGACCCCAGGGCACGCGGCCGACCCCGGTCTCGTCGCAGAACTTGTTCATCTCGCGCTCTTCCTCGCGGTACAGCAGCGAGTAGTGGTTCTGCATGGTGATGAACTTGGTCCACCCGCGCTTCTCGGCGAGGAACTGCAGCTGGGCAAACTGGTCTGTGTATATTGAATGATCAGCAAGAACAGCCTTTTTGGGTGTTGATTGGTTGCCTACAGGTCCACATCGAGCTGGCGCCGATGTATCGCACCTTTCCAGACTCGACCAGATCGTGCAGGGCCTTCATCGTCTCCTCGGGCGGGACCGTATAGTCGAAACGCTATACATAGACATCTGTTAGTGGAAATTCCCTCGGAAGTAGTAACTAACGTACGTGGATCTGAAGAAGATCGATATAGTCCGTCTGCAAACGCTCCAGCGACGCATTCACCGCATTAAAAATGGCCGCGCGCGACAACCCATACTGATTGACATAGTCCTTGTGGTCCACAAAGCGTTCTGGATACGACAAGTATCTAACTTCTGGCTCCTCAACAGCCGGAAAGAAGCATTTGGTCATGAGCACCAGCTTATGCCGCGGAATCTCGAATTTCTTGATCGCCCGCCCGATCATCGCCTCACTGACACCCCCGGAATACGCATTGGCCGTGTCCCAGGTGTTGAGACCCCGGTCGTAGGCGCCCTTGAGCAGTTGCCCAACTTTTTCTTCGTCGTCTTCGACCCACGCTCGCCAGTCCTTGTGGCCGAATGACATGCCGCCCAGGATGGGCACCGAGACGCGCAGTCCGGACGAGCCAAGTTTCGCGTACGAAACTTTGGTTTCGTCAAGGCGCTGCTTGAAGTGGGCTGGAAGTTCGGCCATATTGCTGTTTTGTGAGTATCTATCTCTACAGATCCAGGGTGGTGTAGTAGAAGAATCGAGGGGCTGTATCCACAGGATCCCGCGATTAAATACTCCGTAATTAGTCGTGGCTTCGTCGACTTTACATCTTTGCTGATCAATACAGTCTGTATCGCCGAATGAATCAGCAGCCAATAATGATGGCTCTTGGAACTAGTTTCTGGCACCCTTTCGTTTATCTCCATCGCACTTACAGGGAATAAGCCTAACGCCGAGTTGACTGCATGAACATGTAATGTATTAATAATATCAATTTCACAGAATAATCAATTGCTGCACATGTGTTTATTTGTAATCTTTGAAGTTTTATTGCTGCGGGGCAGTAACTTTGAAGTCAGAACATCAACAGATAAATTTGACAAAAGAATATAGTTATGTATTAGAAACGCCGTATTCAATGATATACTACTTTACAAGTTACATCTAACGCAGAAAAAGAAAAATCCACTACCGCTCTGCAAGCATGTTCTTCACGCTGCTATAGTAGTGCGGCAGCACATACTTGGCAATCTCCTCCTTGGCAAGCCATTTGTAGTCCTTGATGTCCAGCGTGTTGCTGGCAAGGTCTGCCTGTCCCCCCAGGATGCGGCCCTTGATGAAAAACGTCTTTTCGCCGGCGACCAGTTCTTTGCTCTTCTCGTCTGGCTTCGGCGCCTTGAACGTGTACGCGTGGTGTCCGATGGGGTGGAAGCCGACAAACCAGGTGTTCATGTTGACGCCGGCGGATTCGGAGAGGGTGCGCTCAGCGGCCTGTTTAATAGTTAGTTTCAGAACAAAAGAAAAAGAAAGAGAAAGAGAAAGAACATACACCGCGCAAACTCTCCTCAAGCCCAATGTGCGAGCTGGGAAACTTCCAATACCCCTCCTTCGTCTGAACGAGAAGATACAGTGTCCTCTGAAGAAGACGGTTGAGACTCTTCTGGTCGTTTGTCGTGTCTGCTTCCGTGACCCTCGGCGACGGTCGCTGAACGTCGACTTTCTTAGTCGTGTTTCCCTCGGACGACGTCGTAGTGATCACTTCTGCATCCCGCAACAGCATCTCAACCTGGTGGGCCGGCTCCGACTCGGCGGCGCCAAGCAACAGCTCGTCGTTCCACGCCTCCTTGGTGTACGCATTGTACTTGCCAATGTCGCGAGACGGGGTCGTCCGTTCCTTGTACTTTCTCTTCCAGTCCTCGTCCGCCGGCGTTCCGCGCTTGAAATAAAAATATCGGGTGAAAGGGAGAGCTAACCGCTCGTTCAGGCGCCGCTGGTAAAAGTAAAACGCCTTCTCGAACGGGGTCAGGTCGCGAGTGATTTGCGGAGGGCGCGAGAGCACAATGCCGGCTTTGAGCGTGAACGAAGGTGTCACTGCTTCGGAGCTCGATGCAAGAGGGATCTCTGCATTTTGGATATCAGACCCGGTAACTGTCGACGCTGCTGAGGCGTAGGTGCGCCGTCCGAGAGTGATTGTTTCTTGACAGCTTCTGCAAATTGCGGCATCAAAGGTTGCCGGCCCTGAGAAAGTCAGCTCTCAACCATCCAGCTAGAAAAAAAGGGGCGCTAATTAAACAGAGGGAAACACTCACGCAGCAGCCCTGCAATTTTCCGTGCGCTATTCGATCCAGACGACATGGTCACGATGGCCGGCGGAGGTCGAGGCCAACACGGAGACTCTTCAACCTTCAAGAAAAGTTCACAGCTCGCCCGGCCCGTCGCGCGCTAGTCCCGACAAGGCTAGCCGCAGCGTGACCAGCCAAAACCACATCAAATTTCTTTTCTCCTCTTCTCTTCTTCTTTTCTTCTCTACAGCACCCATCCTTATCATCACCTGGTTGCTACTTCGCGCCACAACCTGTTGACCATTTAGTGGTGCTCAGACCGAGCATTGCAGCCATTTTTCGCTAGCGGTACCTTCTTATCCAAGGTGTACAGTTAGATAGACGCTGCGCACATTCTTTTTAGTATTTATTTTCGTTATTTATTGGAATTCCATCATGCAACAATGATATTAGTTTCGCTAAAAATTAATGAAACGCTGAATATGCTTGCAAGTTCTTAAATTGCCGTTTCCTCGTACTCTTCTCTCGTTTCAAATCAGCTGTCACCGTCCAATGCACACACCCTCTCGTTTGTCCCAAACACGCGCAGGTTATTGCCGTAGACTTTCCAAACAGGAGAAGAAAAAGATGGAATCAATTTGGCCGCCTCATGACCGTCGTCGCTCGGCTCATCTGCCTCCTCGGGCCCGTCACTGTCTCCAGGGAGCGTGTCGAAAAAGTTCCGATGGGCGAATTTTGACTGGAGCTCGGCAAAGGACAAATTAGTTGATTGTGATGGTCCCGAAGCCTTGTCTATAGCGTCCACTTTCGGTCGATGAGCTGGCTTGGTCTTGGGGATTTGTGGTGGTGCTGTTGGTGTCATGCGACGAGCCTCGGGCAGCTGGCTGGCTTGTTTGATAAAGTTCTTAGCAGTCAACAAACTGTCGAATCCAGCTTCATGCAGATGCTGTGCCCGTTGGTAGCGAGTGTGCTTTGCATCAATCACTGGTTCCATTAGCTAGGTCACGCTCGAGCCAAAGTCTATCAAGCCAAGGTCACTCACCAATCTCTGGGTCCGTGATGCCTTTGAGAGCTTCATCCATGCTCGCTAGAGACGCAATTGGATTGACGTCGCCGCAGTCACGAGTAAACATGTATTTTGTGTCAATCAGTAGAGGAAACTTGCCATGCACCAGCTTGACAAAGTCTTCCACGCGATCCGGAAGTTCGCCGAAGAAGCAATGCCACATGTAGATGACATCGGTGAAAAGATTGTGCCCGACAACAGGTGGTCTGTTCTTTTGAAGGCTCGACTTGACACTCTCTGCAAAGTTCTTAACCGCTGTGCTTCTGGGCAGCTTTCCGCAATCCAGCACAACAGAGTCAAATAATTTTGCCTCCAGCTGAGAAAGATCCCCTCCCGTGAGTGCTTCGATTATCCATCTAAACCCTCTTTCGTCAATCAGACGCTTTTCAACGCGCTGGATTTTCTGTTGAAGAATACTCTCTTCTCGTTTCTCGTCGTACTTTGTAATAGTTACAAAATCGGTTCTTCCAACTGTCGTAAGCAAAGGGTATTCCTTCTCGACCAGCTGGTGCACCAGCCGCTTCTGAAAACGATTCAAGCTCGTCACAGTGGCTTTTCCCTTGTGCGTTTTGGATTTTCGAGATGGAACATTCAAATAGTCCGTGGCTGCCTTTTTTTCTTTTCAGCTATAACATTCCGACAAACCAAACAACAAACTTACCTCGCCCCGGGCGACCCATTCATCGATATCCTTTCGTATCACAGCAAGAAAGGCCATCGATTCGGCATTCTCCTTTTTGGAAAGTTCCATCTGGACAACAGTTTCGGTTCGAGAATGGGTACTGTGTCTGCAAGCCTCTTTGACAGCCTGCTCTTCTTCCTTTTGCGTCAAATACCGCACGCCTTCGGTGAACGGAGCATCTATACTGAAGCCGGATTTGAGAAGAAATTGGATTGCTATAAAGGGGAGAAAAAAATTGCAAATTTAGTATATGCTAGAGATTTAATGGCAGCTCGGAGAATTAATCACCGCCACTTGATATGCTGAATATGCGGTCGATCCCTAGTATAGGGTCGACCAGGGGGCTGAGATGCACGTTGTACGGCTTGAGCGTGTATATCCCTGGGTCACATCAACATATGAATATTTCAATATCTGGAAAAAAAATCTCACCTGACACAGGATCCTCATGGGCAATTGTCAGGCCTACCTGCAGAATCTGGAATTTCTCGGCGGCCTCTTTGATGTCCGCATATCGCTCTTGGAGAGGAGCGACATGGCCGGCAGAGAAGGTTCGATGGGCGGCGATGCCGGAGAACTCAAAGTCAAGCGCCACGAAGCTGCAGGTGCTGAGGTGTTGCAGGATCTCTGGTAAATGGAGAGACCATGTTTGGGCGGTTATCGTATCCCACTCGGCGTCATCCATCGTGCTGGATGACGAGGCGTTGGAGATGATGCTAAGGGGAAGAAGATGCAAACGGGAGAAATTTAAAATATACGGTAGCTCACTAGATCAGTTGATATCAAGGGATGATATCAGATATGTGAAAATCAATTTATGCATCAATTGACCCGCTGGCGCACTAATTGGTATCAATTGGTCATCAAAATTCTGGAACTACACAAAATTTAACTGAATGTGTTCTCATTGACGCAATATATATTGAAGTGAGCGGGAACAGAGCCGATGTTTATTTTAGAAAAGCGATGTCGATTTCCTACAATGTCCAAGATAAATATATGTATTTCTTACTTAGTAGTGACTAGAGGCCAATTGAATTTGAAGTGATAGTGAGAGATATACCACATCGTGCTGAGGATGACCATCCCTCACACGTGGTCCCCGCATGGTACGGTGCTATGCTGCGATAGAGTCAAGAACATTTGAAGTAAATTCACCAGTCAACCATAATTCTCCAGATAGCAGCGTCGCACCAAACACACCAACACGACAAACAATAGACAGAAAGAAGACAAATTAAAAAAAATAATAATAGATAAATACACACCAAGAGACTCAGAAGATCCCCGGACGGCGCTATCCGGATCGGGAATAGCGGCAGATGCCAGCCGAGCCGAGGATAAGCTGCGTCAAGCTACGGTCAACTGCTTCGTTCTGCGGTGAGCTGTTTTCTTCTCATTCCCTTGCACCGGAAGAGCCATCTTCTTCTTCGATTGACTGTACAACTGCCTCAGAGCCCCGAATTTCCCTTCGTTCCATCGTGCCACCGCGCCATTGTCACCATGGCTGACGACCTGTCGTCGTCGCAGTCGCTCTACGCCTCAACCTCGTCTCTCCCGAACTCGAAGCAGTGCTCTCAAACATACAAATCCGCCTCGCAATTGTTCCTCACACGCCGTCTGCAAGAGTCGCTGACTACTCTCACCCCAATCATTACCACCACTCCAGCTGCTGCCGCCGATGACCAGTCCACCACCAACGGCAACGGCAGTGGCGACAGCAGTAGCAGCCCTGCAGCACTCGCCCCGATCTCCTTCGCTTCGAGCAACGTCAGAATAAAAGTGTGGAATCTGTACATTACGCTGCTGAGCAATATTGTCGACCTGGGGCCCGAAGAGGGCAAGGCCGAGTTTGGCCAGAAGGAGTGGAAGGCCCTGGTGGCCAAGGTCCGAGATGGCACAGTGTGGGAGGAGATTGTGCAAGCCGGCTACCAGGGCCGAGAGGGTTCGGTTGATGCAGACGTCGTTTCTAACCTGTGAGTGTAAAACGGCCAATTTTTTTTTTTTTTTTTTGGTTTATTGGTATCTAATTCAATCAGGGGAACGTTACTATTGACGCACTCGGCATCCCAAGCGCTTAACCAACAGCGACTGGAAACATATCTTTCAGCCTACGGCCAGCCCAACCTAGACGTCGCCGCACACTTGGCAAATTCTGAATCAGATGTACGACGACTGAGCCGTAATGGCGGCACGGATACTCCCAAAGACCTCAGCGCCCGAGTCAAAATCATCGAGTTATTCACCCTCCACGTTCTCCCGCGGAACGAAGAGTGGGAATATGCCACGGAATTCATCCAGCTGAGCGAAGTGCTTGACGAAGAGCGAAAGGATTCGTTCCTGCAAACGCTGACCGAACTCAAAGAAGAAAAGGAGCGAGGCATCCAACGCGCAGCCGAACTGCAGCGCGAGAAGGAAGCAGAGCTAGAACGACAAATACAGGAGGAAGAGAATCGCAAAAAGGCAGAAGCTGCTGAACAGCGATCACAGAGAAATGGCATGGGCCACAAGCGAACAAGTACAGAAACCGACTACGGGATTGAGAAAAACCGTCCGAATGGCGCGGCCAAGGGCCGGTCAACCAAGACCGAAAAATCCTCTGGTGGCGGTAAATCATCTTCATCGGCATCAGGGCGAACATCTTTCCCACCCCCAGCGTCATCGTCTTCAAAGAATGTCAAGAAAACAGAGAAAGCTGCGGCGCCCGTGTCACGGCGGCTGCAGGGTCTGTACAGCCTGCTCCGAAATATCCTGCAAAACGTCAAGCACTCGGTCGTCGGCAACCCCATGGCATTTTTGCGGACGATTCTGTTCACGCTTGGAATTCTCATGGCGCTGAGTAGACAAGACATGCGCGAACGAATCCGGCGGTTGACCGACTCGGGCTGGCAAAAGATACGGGGGACCGTTGGCATGGGCATGAAGGTTAGTTATATCTAGGATCAACAGCGGGTTTGGAGTATGGACTGTATATATTATTCTTTACCATTGTATCTTATTTAATGGGCCAGTGTCCGGGATTTCGACGATATATGTAGGAAGTCGGGTTAACAAACAAAACATCTGGGTTACATCAACATTTTGAATAGAAAGATTCCTTTCGTCAACCGATCTCCCTACAATACTAGCCTCAGCAGCTCCAGTGTCCATTCTACCCTCTCTAATCACACATGCTTATGATATAGCCAGCCCTAAGCGGCATAAGCGGCATAAGCGGCATCGGCAGAAAGAACAAGCGCCGGCATTGTCGCCGAGTCCCCCGACGGGCGATAAGACGATGTGCACAAAAATAAAAAAGGCCTAATTCCTCCTCTTTTCTCTACGATACAACCTTTAATTCAAACACCGACATGATATATCGTCGAGAGAATTTTCTACTTGGTGTTGTATAGGCTTGTCGGTCAATTATGGGCGTGGAGAGGGCGTCGGATGCCAACGACAACATCAACATTAACAGTAGCAACAGCAGCAACAATGATACGAATACGCCAGATCAAGAAGCAGAAAAAGGAAAAAGAGGCATTTTCAAAAAGATCTTCTTCTTCATTCTAAGCCAATGGCTCCTCATTGGCATGGGCGTTGCCTGTGTGCTGGCGTACTTTTTCCCCAACGTCGCTAAACACGGTGGTGTGATCCGGTCTGAATATTCAGTGCTATACGGCGCCGTGGCACTTGTTTTCCTGATTTCTGGGCTGAGCATCCCGCGCCAGAAGCTGTACACGCACATGCTCAACTGGCGCCTGCATGTCCTGGTGCAAGTGACCTCGTTTCTCTTCGTGCCCGCCGTGGTCGTGGCCCTGGTGCATCTCATCGTGGCCACCGACCCAGACGCACACATTGACCGTGCCGTTTTGGCGGGTTATATACTTACTGCATGCATACCGACAACCATCGCCTCGAATGTGGTGATGACGCGAGCCGCCGGCGGCGACGACGCGGCCGCGTTGGTCGAAGTGCTCATTGCGAATTTTCTCGGACCGTTCATGACGGCCGGATGGACGGTGGCCTTGATACCCAAGACACCAGAGTTCGCGCCGTGGCGAGATGGCAGCGGCGGCAATCTGAGCAGCATGTACAAGGACGTCTTCAAGCAACTCGGCCTCAGCGCACTGCTACCGCTGATCGTCGGACAACTCATACGGTGGACATGGGAGAAACAGACAACCGCGATCCTGCAAAAATTTTATATCGCCAAATTCAGCACAGCGTGCATGTTACTCCTCATCTGGTCCACTTTTTCGTCTGCATTCGCCACGGGTGCGCTGCAGCAGCTGTCGACGCAGAGCATCGTCTTTACGGTGCTCTTCAACGTCGCCCTGTACCTATTTCTCACCGTCGTATGCTTTTATAGCGCCCAGCCACCCGCCCTTTTACGTAAAGGTGTTTGGGGAAAACGCATTTTCCATCCTGCACCACCGGAAGAAACCATCGCCATCTGTTTTTGCGGCCCTGCAAAGACGACGGCGCTGGGCATTCCGCTGCTGTATGCCATGTATACCTCGATGGATCTGTTCACGAAAGCCAAAACGTCGGTTCCGGTTCTGCTGTACACGACTGAGCAAATCTTCGTGGCGCATTTTATGGTGTATGTTTTGCGGCGGTGGAAAAGACGCTTCGAGGAGGGCAAGTCCGTGCAGGACGAGGAGAATTCCGTGGCGGTGACGAGGTAGATTTTTCTTTGGTCTATATACTTTGTCTATATAATTGAGCAATATACATAGTAGTATATAGTTATGCATAACGAAATAACGAAGACAATCTGATAATCAATGATGTCAGATCACATGCCGATAAGCAGGCGTGCTTCCCCACAAACCGATAAGATAAGCACGCGATAAGAAGCACTCGACCGACTGACAGAACAGCGTCAAATCGCAAAATCGCAGGGAAAATTACAAAATAAATGCAAAAAGAATAATCCGCAGATATGAATGAACAAAAATATCTCGACAAATTCCGTGACTCATCTTATTTAATGATATTCCCGGCAACAAGGTAATTCAAACCTCCAGTCGGGCCGGAACTCGGACCTGTTAACAGCCTCGGCTTGTCGAGAACCAGACTCACACTCTCTCTGGAGCACAAACAGGTCCGGCTTCACCCGCAAACGGGCTGACTTCAAGGAATCCCACCCAAGGTCAGATGACTCACTCAGAGATGCCCAGAGATGCCCAGAACAGTGACGGAAGAGCTCATATTCCGATCAGCGGCCAAAAAAATGGACCAAAAAAAGCCACCACTTCACATGCCAAAATCCTAGGACATACGGAACAAAGTGATGCAATTGGCTGCGTAGGGGAATTCTCGTGAGCTAAGAAGATGTGTAGGTATTTTCTAGGCATTGTTAGCAGTAGACCATTTGATTGGGTCTGACACAAGTTGATCGTTTTCCACCGTCACATAACCTCGGGATTGTGGTGTTTCAAAAGCTGGGTGCTGCTATATAGATAGACCCATAACTGCCAAAGGCGCCTGGGACAAGCGGTTTACATAGCCGAGCTGGGCCCGTCTTAGCATTAAAAAGCAAATTGACTCCTCTGTCCACATTCAAATTATTTTGAATACACTGTTCCTTGTCATCGTTACATAGCTCTCGTGCTGACGGCCAACTCTCTTTCCGCTCGTCCGCTGTCTTCGGGTCGCTCCCGCCACCGTGGAACCAAGGTAAATACTTGCAATAGAAAGCAAATCTGGGGGAATTAGTGGGGGCTGTGAATTAGACATTACTGACTGCGGTGAAATCTGCAGCAATTCACTTTGTACATTTTAAAAGAACTTCGAATATACCTCGTCGAGTTTACGCCTACATCGAATTGCTCGACGCAGAAGACCACGCGACAGTCTCAGCTGAGAGACATTCATCCAATTCAGCACTTGCGACCACACACTCAGCAATCATGGCTACGAAATCTGCGTCAAATGGCAATGGCAATGGCAATAACAAGAAGCCGGCGTCGGCTGCCACCAACTTTATTGGTATTTGACCTTCATCGGAATAGTAAAAACATGGCTAACAGTACACAGCCGGTGGTGGAGCTGGAATGATGGAGGCTCTTGTCTGTCATCCATTGGGTATGTCCGCGTTTTCTTTTCCTCTGGTTGGTGATTCTGACAAGAGATTAGACACTATCAAAGTCCGAATGCAACTGTCGCGAAGGGCACGGCAGCCTGGTGTATGTGAAGCACTGCTACTCCAGATGAATAACATGCTGACAGACACAGGCCAAACCCCGCGGCTTCGTGGCGACCGGCGCCGATATTGTCAAGCGAGAGACAGCCCTCGGTCTCTACAAAGGTCTCGGAGCGGTGCTGGGTGGTATCATTCCGAAGATGGCCATTCGATTTACATCGTACGAGCAGTACAAGCAATTCTTGGCCGATAAAGAGACTGGGCAAACCTCGCGGAAGGGGACATTCCTTGGTAAGTCTATTGGTTTTGTTAGCTTATTGGAAATGTGACAAAACTGACAACAGTTATAGCCGGTCTCGCCGCTGGTGTCACGGAAGCAGTCGCCATTGTCAACCCGATGGAGGTTGTCAAGATCCGGCTCCAAGCACAGCATCACTCCATGTCCGACCCGCTCGACGTACCCAAGTACCGCAGTGCGCCGCATGCTTTGTTCACCGTGGTCAGGGAAGAAGGGTTCCGCACACTATACCGCGGTGTATCGCTGACGGCACTCCGACAAGGCACCAACCAAGCCGCCAACTTCACGGCGTACACGGAGCTCAAAGCCGCGCTGCAGCGGTGGCAACCCCAGTACTCGAAAGACGGGCTGCCCTCATGGCAGACCACCATCATCGGCCTGATCTCTGGTGCTATGGGTCCCTTCTCCAACGCGCCCATCGACACGATCAAGACGCGTCTGCAGCGCACCCCGGCCGAGCCTGGCCAGTCGGCTATTTCTCGGATCACGACGATTGCGAGCGACATGTTCAAGCAGGAAGGTGCCAAGGCCTTTTACAAGGGCATCACGCCGCGTGTCATGCGAGTGGCGCCGGGCCAGGCAGTGACGTTCACCGTGTATGAATATCTGAAGGAGAAGCTGGAGAAGAGCAACTGGACTCTGGTCGGGGGGAAATATGAGGAGTGAGCGCAGGTGGTTTTATTGATGTTGATACCCCGAGCATGGCGGATCAATTGATTGATGGCTGTATTTGGCTGTACATATATTTTTGGAATAGATATCATTCAGTTCACTGAATTCTTTGTTGGTGTTTGTCCTATTGTCTTCATTGTTCACGGAAAGAGACAGAGAACAGGCTAGTACGAAACAAGACTAGTGCGGTCCTGCCAGGCAGCTGAGCAAACAATGCAAACTCTGTTGCAAACACAGCAAACATCGCCAGGCAGCAACCACTAACCCCAAAAACAGACTAGCGTCCCTCGCTTCCCACAGCTATAAAGGGCCGTCCTCCTTCCGCTCCTTTTACTCTTTTTCTTCTTTCTCTCCCCATCCTAGTGCACGGGCAGTTCGATCACCAGTGAGGATTTCATCCGAGGTATCGATTTTGCTAGTTGAAAACTACCATAGTTTGACCGCTTCGACCGGCTTCGTGTCGGTTGGGAATTTTTGATGACAAACTCTTTCTTGACTTGCCTCTTGACACAGTTTCTCTGGAAGCTTGTGGCGAGCAGTCGATCTTCAGTTTCTGCCTTGTGCGGAGCTGGGATGTGGAAAACTCTTCATTTCATTACTGCGTCGTCCTTGCGATGGCCTGTAGAGAAGTGAGTGTATCAGTAAAGACGCGACGCGTTTGTTTATTCTTGTAGAAGATTTTTCGTGTGCCTGCCCGTTGTCCTCCAACGAGCAGTGCATCACGTATCCTGCATGAATTTCTCGCATCACTAGAAGCGCACTTCCTACCACTGTTAATGGTCAATTGTCATTACTATCGACGCCTTGAATGTCATCCTTAAAAGACTTTATAAAAAGAATCCGTCGTAGAATTTCCAGCTCCACAGCCGAGGCTTTTCTGTCACTTGGCACGGCCCACCTGGCCACAGCTCAGTCATGACGACACCAGTGACAGCTTGTATATTCTTAATTCTCAACTACGACTGACACAATTATCTTTACGATAATTATATCACAACATACCTGCCAACTGACTCTGATTCCTGACATGGCTCGCGAATTCGACCTTGTCCTCTTAGGCCCAACTGGCTACACGGGCAAGTTCACCGCCGAATACCTATACAAGGCATTTCCCACCACCCTCAAATGGGCTCTCGCTGGCCGATCAGCCTCTAAGATCGATCGCGTGCTGCACGAAATACAGTCCGAGAACGATGGCAGCGCGAAGCCTGGTAACTTTTACCTTGTCAGATCCTTTAACAACAAAGCTAACCGCGTAGAAATCATCCCTGTTCAACTGAACAAATCAGAGCTCGATGCGCTGGCGAAAAGGACGCGCTTGATTATCAACTGCGTTGGTCCGTACCATCTGTACTCGACGCCAGTCGTGGAAGCATGTGCTGAGAATGGCACGCATTATGTCGACGTGTCAGTATTTTAGCTATGTATCAAGGGCCTGCGCTGACATGAAGCGATAGAACTGGAGAAACGCCTTGGCTCAAAAAGGTTGTCCCCAAGTACCACGATACCGCGAAAAAGAATGGGGCAATTGTGAGTTTTTATCTCTTCTTATGAAAGCAAATCAAACTAATAAAGTAGATGGTCACGTCATGCGGTATCGAGAGCTTCCCTCCTGATCTTGTCGCCTGGCTAGCCATTGACTATGCGCGGACAAAGCTATCGGCTGAGCCTACTGATTCTGTAGGCTGCATTTACGAGTTCAAGTAAGATACTCGATCCGACCCTTCTAAAAGCAACAACTGACAGCATCAGAACCGCCGGTCCAAGCGGTGGCACCGCATACTCAATCCTCAGCACAATCGAAAGCATGAGCTTTTCCGACCTGCTCAAGTTCAGCGACAGCAACTGCCTCCTTGCCTCCCCACACCCCCCAACTCGCGCAGTGCCACGCAAAGGGCTCCTCGAACTCGTTACAGGTGCTCGCCTCGTCCCTGACCTCGGCGCGCTGACCACATGCCCGACCACGGTGGCTGACGAGTCGATTGTGAACCGCAGCAGCACGCTCATGCCAGCTCATTACGGCCCCAAATTCTCGTTCCGCCAGTACCTACGCGTTCGCAATGTTTTCATGGCGGTGCTGTTTCACTATGCTTTTACCATCGGTATTGGTCTCCTAGTCTTTGCGCCTTTCCGCTGGATAGCGCGTCGCGTATGGCCTGCCCCCGGAACTGGGCCGACAAAGGAAGAATTCAAAAACGATATTTCCGAATGGCGTGTTCTCGTGCCTACAGATCAACAAGGGTCCACCGGCAAACCGAAAAAGGTGGTGGGCAGTATCTTTTACCTGGGAGGTCACTATGAATTGACTGCAGTCGCGGCTAGCTGTGCCGCCAAAGTGATTCTGGAAAATGAGGATAAAGTCAAGAGCGTCTCGGCTGGCCTTGTTACGCCGGCGACTTTGGGACAGTCGTATGCTGATGAATTGGAAAAGAATGGGTTCAAGTTTCAGGTCAAGGTTTTGGATGAGTAAATGGATGAGTATTTACACAACATGTCTATGTATATATTACTTTTGGTACGAACACATTTTTTATTTGTTGATTAAAGCTATTACATACATCAAGTAGGAGACAGTGCATCGCGTTTTTTGTAGGTGTATTTCCACAATTTTCGTCTGCCAGGTGGACCTTGCGTTGGAAAGTCGTGTATTTTGTAGGCCTTGCTATGCAGCAGCAGCATCAGCAGCACTCAGGAAAGCATTAATCATCAGCAGAGAAGTATAGGTTCCGAAACTTGCAAAGGAACAATGCGGTTGAGTCATCTAGGAGACCTTCACATTCGTCTGGCTCCTCATAATCAAATTCGATTTTTCCTGTAAAAACATGAATTCTGATACCTGAGATGAAGAAAGTTGGGAGGGAGCCTGGTGGCATGAAAAGGATGTGAAAAGGCGAAGGAAGGCGGTGTTAACTTTGATATCGTAATGAATCATCGACCACGTGAGAGTGAACAAAGAAAACGAACCCCGCTTTTCATCGGTCAATTCCATTGATTTTTCATTCCTCAAAACGATCGAGTCTGTCGGCAAAGGCCGCCAGAAAGCATATTGATATACGTACGCTAATGTCCCAGGCTCAGAACAACGACGGTGTGTGGTGCCAAGCTGGATGAATATTTACACGATGAACACATTTTTCATTTGGAATATGGATGATTGATTAGAGTGCTATTAGATACATACGCAATTCTATGTCTTTGGTACAGTTTATCATAGGCGCCAACACATAATACCCAAGCTAATGTCAACTTCAAATGTTCAAGACATCACTTTCACAGCACTATTTTCAAATAATTGCCTCGATTACCATAAAGGAACTAACATACATGTACCTAAACAAATACTTACATAGTAAAAAGGACGTTCTGGTTCTGCAGCGCGATGGCCAGGCGGGAATTGTGAAGAATCATGTCCTGATAGGCTGGGGCCTCTCTTCTGCTTGATCAGGTCCAGGTTGAGCGTATCTGGCCAGCCATTCCAGACCATCGTCATGGAACCTTTTGCAGTATAGATTCAATTGGCCTTTGGACGAGGCCGGATACGTGTAGTCGTGGATCTGATTGTAATGGGTTCGGAGTTATGTCGACTGTGAGAACCTGTGCGTGTGGGTGCACACTGGATATCTATAATGCAATTCGACAAGTGTCACTACCACGCCAGATGCCAACTCGTGGTGGCAAGGTAACAACATTCGGTACAGAAACTCCGTCGTAATGGTACCGTCTTCCGTCTCCAGGGCCTTTAAAAGACAGAACACTACTAGTACTGTCGGAAACAAGCACTGGTTTCTCAGCCATCAAGGCAGGAGTAGACGTGTTGTCAAGCTTCCCAAATTGAACAGCAGCTAGAAGAACGGCAGACCCTGGAACTTGGAATACAACCATCAGGTGCTCAGTTTTTTGAACCCGCTGTCAATAGATCAACGAGATTTGATGTTGCGATTGTGATGCATGTGCCGGCTATGGGCGTATGACGTAGGGAATTTAACACCGCATCTTCTCGCATCTCCAATTTGATAGATTTTTGTTATCTGGATGGACATCCCGGATGGTTTCCTTTTTAGACTCGGATAACCCTTTCTTGATGATATACATAGCGTTGGATTTTTGAATAAACAACGCTTTTGAATTTGAAGAAGAATATTCTGATTCTTGAAGTTCACTGATAAAGGGTTGGTATACTTTGCAATATTGATTTCAAAAACTTTGGGAGGCGTATGAAAGCGTTCTTCGGACCATAAACAGCTCCAGCAAGCTTCCAACATCGGTCGTCAATCCGTCCCAGCCGATGATCACGACAATAAGCCGTTGACAATTTATAGAACCGAAAAAGTGATTCTATTGGACCATAGCTTTTCTCGTAGGCGAGTTTTATCCACTCAAGGTTAACGTTCAGTGGTTTCCTGACGATTTCCCCTGGATGATCGTGCAACGAGCAAAACGACCTTTTCCGCTTCGACTAGTTTGAAGGCAAGGCTAATTAACGCTTGCCGACTGTGTTGACCATTCTGTAATGCGAGAGGATAATCATGAGTTGTTTCATTCGAATGTCTTTTGCAAAATCGAGAAACTCTTCGTATGCGAACTACCAAGTTATTGTATGCTCCGTCCTTATGTTGGAGGGCGTGAGGGCTTCTCGATAATAGAATAAGAACACCGGTTGTGCGACCGTTGAGATACCCAGCCTTTGTGAACTAGATTGTCTGTAAGGTGAAGACAGTGCTGGTCAGGTTGACTACACAAACATATTGGTCCTCTTTCAGATATAAGAAAATCCAAAGCTTACCACGATCTGAACAAGAGTATCTCCTTGGCTACAGCACTTGTAGACTTCAATGGTCCACAAACACATTTTATAGTCTTCTTTGAGCTCCATTTGACCAGACTGACTATCTTTGTCTTCGGGAAAGTGTGCGGTGATACGAAAATGTACAACACGTCCAAGTGAAATATTGGTTCTTGGAGAGGGTGCGAGAAGAACA
This sequence comes from Talaromyces wortmannii, assembly GCA_001939245.1. Taxonomy (NCBI): domain Eukaryota; kingdom Fungi; phylum Ascomycota; class Eurotiomycetes; order Eurotiales; family Trichocomaceae; genus Talaromyces; species Talaromyces wortmannii. The sequence goes on along the minus strand of MJVA01000002.1, from coordinate 571,505 downwards.
ATATCTGATCGATTATGTTCATACACTTGTTGTAATCACGCGAAAAAGAAGGAATTGCCTTTGGCCCCCTTTCGAGCCCGATTCCATCTTTTCCAAATCACCTAGCCACTTGTTCTGGACTTTGGCCGTTGCCGCAGAGGTTTTCCATTCATCGATGCACGCGGGTACACGCCTGAAATATGTTGGCTGGGGGACTTTGGGTGCTTGTGAAGACATTTTGAAGAGGATGTGAAGAGTGTGAGTTGAAATTTGAGGTTATTTGACGGGAGAATAGTACACTGAATGAAGAGGTGTGATGTACTCTTCGCCACAAGGAACACTCCTTGGACCTGTGTTACCAGTTTCTGCTATAGCACGTTTTCTTCGGAGCCGGTCTTGTTTCTCGTAGTCAATAAAAAACTGTTTCTCAACCAAAACGATTGACCATGTCGGGGGACTCATGCCAGAGTCGCAATTTCTGAAACGGGTTATTGCACCAGGTAAGGAAGTTGTATAGTGCTTTGAACGACAGTACTGGTGTGGGATAGGCTTTCAGAAATGCTGCACGAACGAAGGACAGCGTGTGGTCGCTATTGTGAACTAATGGCAGATATCTCTTTATGTCGAGTGTAGCGTCAACATGGGCGAAAAAGTCTCTCAGGTTAAACGGTCGCCTGATTATAGCTATTGGATACCCGCGCAGGTTGACGGTATGTAGAGCTTCCAATAACAGTGTTTCCATAAGATGAAGAACTGTGGTTATAAAGAAGAAAATTTTTTGTGTGCGGGCGGTGCCCTTTTGGAATCGGGTCGTGTGAGCTTGTTTTCCTGACATAGGAGTCGACAAAGTGCGCTCCTGTGTGGCCCGCTTGAAGGATGATATTCCGAGGGCATTCTGATATATATATATATCAGTGCACCATAGAGGATTACTAGGACTGAGCCTGGTGCTGGGAAAAAGTATGAAAAATAAAACAGGAAGAAGTGTTGAGGACGTCGGTGTCCTCCCTTTGTACCCATTGTCGGTCACGCGGAAGCGAACAAATTGAGACACCGGTCATTTCGGTCAATTTTTCAAGTAAGCGTGAATAATGAAGGAATTTCCCGAGCCTGGTCTTTCAAAAAGGTTGAATCTGTCGGCAAAGGCCGCCAGAAAACATATATGTATGCTAATGTTCCAGGCTCTGAACAAGGATAGGGCATAGCACGCTATTATTGCAATTTCCAATGTAAATTTCTACCTATGTATATTCCAAGTCACGCTTCGTTGCTATCTTCAGTCACCACGGCAAAAATATTGTCCGATTAGTCGAGGTTGATAGCCCATTTGACATCTTCAAAGCTCCCGCGTCTTGATTTCAACTTGAACATCATCATCTGGCTCCAAGATGACAAAAGCAGCATTTATATTCGCATTAATTGGAACCTTCCAATGGGCCCCTACGGGCGTCATGTCACCTTTCTTTAGCAGCTATCGATCAACATAGGTATCTTCCATCGCCTCGCGTACTGAGGTTCCCATGGAACAATAGTGGAGGACTTCCTGATAGGAAGACAGGAGCAGAGGACAGTTCGCCTTGAGGGTGCTGATATCAATGGTTTTAACGGTAGTGCTGTTCTCGGTCGTTGTCGTTTCGGTAAAGGTATCAACCTCTTTCCGGATATCGTCGAGTAAACCCGGGTGAGAGTGAAGAAGAAAAGGCTCCAGAATGCTGCAGGTGCCGTGTTTACCAAAATGGCAATCGCCCTCCCACCTCGTAGCGTGCAATATCTCTCCCCCTTGGCCGGCTGCAGCAGATCCAGTGATTTGGAGATTTCCTGGATCATGACACGATTCATATCGTCTAGATGCGCCACAGGCTTGAGCGTGGCTCTTATCGCAGCATAAGGCTCCATTGAAAGACCAAAATCGCCCTCGTCGCTGTTGATGTTCTTATCCAGGATAGCCTGGACCTCAAAATTGGCTCTATACATCTTGGACGCAAATCTAGTCTCAATTGGTGGGAATGCGAGCGTTATATGCTGTTTCTGCGTAGTCTAGATAAGCTCCGGCTTGGTCACCATGTACATCTTCTGGCCTGGCAGAGTCATAGTAAAAATAGGCGTGTCCATCTGATGGCTAGAACTGGATTCAGTCCAGGCAACTATCAAATTAAACAGGGAGAACAACGCACTTGAGTTCGACATAGTAATTGAAACTGCTCATTAAGAGCAAGATCATATGGCCGACGGTGGGAATCGACCGAGGCGCCAGCGGGGGCTCGTGAGGATCGTATGAGGAAAAGATTGAATCGCTATAAAACAAGGAAGAAACATTTTGAATAGACGACGACATGGCGACGATACATATAATGATAATGCACAAGGGAGAAGAGGACGACTATGCGGGGGAGTGCGGGTATCGACATCAACATTGAAGGCAGGGTCGTAACTTTATACTTTACCGAACGAGCTGAACGTTAGCTTTGCCCTCAATAACTCTACAGGGATCAGCTACCAACGATCAACCAATACACTTCTGCTGCCACTACTATGTAGCCTGTTGGTAGTCTCTACCTGCACTTGCTATCACTTCGGGCCCGAAATACCATGCGAGTATAGTGATTAGATACTCGATGGACAAAATTTAAAAAATTGTTGTGTTTTCTCATAAGGGTGACTTTTTGACCGTCATCGTTTTAAACTGACTGCGAAACTGAAAAGTTCATCTTCTTTGTAACGCCGGTATCGCTCGGATTCAGCTGCTCTAGAGAATAAGTATCGGACTCGTTTTTGATTCCCATGCGGGAGAAATTGCGAAAGCTCCGGTGAGAGTAGTTCTGACTTCCCCTGATTTCCTTGATTTGGTCATCTCCAGAGCGAGAAGAGCCGGTCAGAAGCTGGGCTTTTGATGATAGCCAGGTGGCTACCGGCCCCCTGACAGATTTGAAGACTATAGCTGTGGATGGCATGCAGCAGACGACCACCCCAGCCGTCCCTTCAGCCATTCTGAAATAGAAATAATGAGTAGATGAAGCCAATTATGAAAATACTCAGGGTGGATAAAAGCACATACGATGTCGCCCATATCGGGACAATAACGAATGACTGGTCTGAGTTGGCTTGGTAGAACTCGACCCTGTAAACGAGGCCGACGATACTGGATGCACAAGCGCTGTGTCTATTAGATATGTATTCCCTAAAATAATAAAAATACAATTGAAAATACATATGCAAAAGTTACTTACCAAAAACCAATTGAAAACATAGCTGAAGCTGCAAGCTTGCGTCGCAGTGGCATCTGCATCCTCCAGATTGCCGGCAGCGGGAAGACAAGAAGAAACAAATCAGTCACAACATTTCCAACGCCTTGGAAAATCACGATATCATGAGCGCGTTTGCACTTTGCCGAAATGAGGGCCGCAAAGAAATCCAGCTGCGAACTTCCCCGCGGCGCACACATGGCAGCAAATCCGATGCATATCGCAAGGTGGTAAGCCGTGATGAAGACGATACCAACTATTGACGCGATGCGCATCCAGTTTAGAACGCCGAAGATTTGCAAATACATCAGCACCACTGAGATTTTCACGGCGCCAATGGATACAGGCAGAAGTATCTCAGTGAGGAGAGATAGCTAGAAATTTTTGGACAGGGGCGGTCAGCTTGCAAATTTTAGTGCTCTCAAGTCTTTCCCCTTTACTCACCAAAAGCTGAGTTTTGGTATATTGGCCCACAGAAATATCCCACGAATGTTTGCCGAATGGACCTTGGGCAACACCTACGAACACTCAGCACGTTGCGTTCTAATATATACTGGGGGCCGTACCAACTATGGCCATGGCGATGAAAGCGAGGCAAAATACCTGATCTGGTCAGCATCGATTGATGAATTGATTTACCTGTGAGCAATAGCTTCAGAAGATATTTCAACTTACCACTCCCACAGAAAAGACAACTTTATAGCCTCGTCAGCGCCGCAAGGAATCGTCATACGGAGGGGAGACTCACTTTCAACCCCAAGATTGATGGGTTTAGGGCGATAACGCGTATTAGCCATAAATCTAATCAGTGAAAACCCCAACAGCAATATAATGCATAATCCTGCTGTGATATAAATCTGACGGGCGGTCGAATATGGATTGATAAAGTTAGGCGTCACTCCGGGAGGCGGGGCTTGTGTTGGGGTGCCCAGAATCTGCGAGTAAATTTCAGGAGTCAGTGTGACCATGGCGACGACTGGGACAATTTTTCAATGACGATTAAGAATGATGTTGAATGAAGAGAATCTGCCCCCGAGAAATGAGCTCGTTTTAGGAAGGGGCTGTTCTTCTATTTCACGACTGCTCGAATTGCCCCCACGAATACATATTGTTGTTCGCTACATGTAACCATTTAGGAACATACTTGTATCAATTATTGCATATAATGACGCCCATTAATACAATGATAGTCCCCGGTATTGAAAATACGGCCGTATGCGGTCATGTGACTGTGTTACCCTAAGAGAATGAGAGCTCTCTATGACATGATAAACCAGCCTCTTTGGCTATTATATGAACGTTTTCCGCTTATTAATGGCAAGTCTACATATTTATTAGACCAGACGTACATTGGTCCTTCAATCAAGGTATAAAATTTACATATGCGCGTGTCCTCATTACTCGGACACTATTTCAATGTTAGTGTCCTAGACACAGGCAGATTACTGGCCGAGGTGAGGTATGCATAATACTGCATTTAATGCTGTGTGACGCGGGGCCACCCGGTTAATATGCATGCACATGGGAAAATGAACTCTGATTGGGTCAGTAAAATTCATATTCCTTAGATTAAACAATAGCGACGCGAAGAAAATTTATGTATTCTGCAGCAATTAACGCCTAATCAGACTCACTGAAGTCACCAAAATTGTACGATCATATGAGTCTTAGCATGTTAGCTACTATACTGAAAAGCCTTTGGTAGTTTAAAAAGTCTTTATTATCTAACACACCCTTATAAAAGCTAACTAGACTATTATCTATAAGATAAGTAGATAACTCACTTTCTTTAGTCTTTCTAGATCTGCTTATTTTTAGATAGATGGATTATCTCGTATAAATTTACAGAATAAAGGAAGAGATCTTAGGGAATTAAAATATATTTTAGGAATAAATCTAGGCTTATAGCCTCTTAGTATGTTAACTGCTGTACTAAAAAGCCTTCGGCAGTTTGGACAGTTCTTATTATCCAATAGTGAGTACCCTGGCATGACACCGCTCACCGGGCTAGGCTTTCTCTTTTCCACTATCTATCTCACTCTAACCACTTTCTTGCCAATGGCCCAACGTCGACTTTCCAGCCACCATGGTTTCAACCGCGTAGAAAAGCGCGATGAAAAAAGCTAAGCGGCCAAAAAGAACGGAAGACACTGAGGTGCGAACGAAAGGAGGAAGGAGATCTGAAGGCAATTAGTCGCCTCCAAGCTGAAGCCATCGAGTGTAAGAAAAATCTGACAGTGAGTAGTTCCCCATTGCCGATGACCACATCAAGACTCCCGAGCAAGTCGCCAGCTCCCATCCTCACATGATCATTTTATTTTTTCATCCTGACTCTTCCCTCTGACGCTTGATTTCCCTTCTTTTCTATCGCTTTTGTCGGTATTCTCTTCAAGTTGTATCAATATCGACGATACTTTCTCATCATCTCACAAAATTGAAAGAATCGCCCACAAAGTCACTTTACCTTTCGAAATGGCGAAGCCCAGCAATTAAGTTGTCCTTTTGGTTGCGCGCTCATCGTCCGGAGTTCGAGAAGAAAAAAAAAATCACCTCCTTCAAAATAGTCCAGAATGGACGAAGTATTCCTACGAAAAATGCTATAATATTATACTAGAATATCGCTTTTTTACATTCGTTGACCACTTAAACCGTCCACTTTGACAAACCAGTAAAGTATTTACATACTTCATACAGCTTCTATATATAGAATTAGAAGTATAGAACAAGCACTTAATACTAGTACTCAATGTCTGGGATGGATTAAATACCTATAAAATGCGTTCCTTGTTTTTTATTTTCTGATTAGACTGATCTACGAGTATGGTCAGAAGAATCCTTTCGTACGCTTCCAAGGTTTTATGAGGTCAATGTCTTCGAAGTATGCACGGTCCTTAATGGCGTGTTGAATAATGCGGAATTTCCTACGCCTTATGTTCATAATTGACAAATGAACCATACGTTTTGCTCCTTCCATGTAACCCGTGATATAGTGGATGGACATGGCTGAGGTACCAACTAACAAGCATTCAGCCAATCAAGTTACATTGAAAAGGGACTCCAACATAATTGACGTGACAAACAACAAACAATCAACAACCAAATTACACTGAGGAGGGCCTCCAATTTAAATGAGATAGTAAACAAAAAACCAAAAAAAAAGTACACCGAGGAGGACTCCTGTGTGTATTCCGGAAGAGTCAACATTGAAATTCAACATCACCATTCATCATCATGATATGGGTTTGCATTCTGTTCAATCCATAGAGCGGTCTTTCTTTTGCCATTAGTATTAGGATCGTATTTGAAAAGAATTCTTCCTCTCGCAGTGTCCCTCAATTCCTTACTCTCCTTGTTTAGAGGGTCATACTTCACTTCTGTCCAACGGTCTTCAGCCGAGAGAGCGGGCACAAAGGAGTTGACGGTTCCTTTTATTCGCTCCCACTGGTCTCGGTATCCATCCTCATTCTCATCCCAGTCAATGGACGGGATCATAAGATAAGCATGGACATATAGATCGCTGATTCTGTCGGCCTGCCCCTTCAGAGATACTTGTTCTGGGTTGTAACCTCTCCCTACTCCAACCGTTAAACCTTTGATGACGGTTTGTTCAAAACAAGCCTCAGCAGTCTTGTATCTCTCCAGCCATCCATCATCTGGGGCGAATGAGATATTCTCCCAGTAATGGCCAATGTAAACGGCCTTTCGACTGATGATTACCAATGTAGTACAGCCGCACAAGAAACCTGTACCTAAGCTGAAGGCTGTATCTTCAAACTCCTCAAATACAGAAGTTGCCATCTCTTGTGGTTCGCGGTAGACCATCTTATCCCATATTATAAAGTCGAACAACGGGTTTTGCATTCCCTTTTTCATCCAGTCATCCATGTCGGAAGGTTGTGTGCCGGGGGGAGGTCCATACGTCTATCTAACGTGACGCTGAGATCTTTGAGGAAAACATCTCGCTTTTCTTTACCGGTGTAAATTTTTGGGCTGCATTTACTCCGCGTGCCACGTTTCTCGTGCTTGAATATTGGCTGTATTGGTCGAGATGAGTTAAAATGTGAATCATTCGGTCCGTTCGGACTATGAACAACGGGGGATAAGCCATCTCCCGTGCGTTCTAATCACCTTTGTGAGCAAATTATTCCTCTGTAAACTTGCAATTAACATACCATTTGGGACCCGAGCAAAAGCCTGAAAGCCCGCAAGGGCTAGCTGAAGCACAGAAAGCTTCATGTCGATTTCGGTATGGGTAATCCGGTAATATGTGATGTTCTTTGGTGGTTATACCCGGTAGTGCAAGCAGCATCTCAGTCGTATTTGTACACTGCAAGACCGACTCACATTTGACTTGATTTATTCCTTGCCCCTCTCCCCCCTCCTCTTTTTTTAGAAAGTGATTTGGGTTACCGCCTGTGAACTGAATGTTTCGGGAGCTTTGGTTGGCTGCGGCAGGCTGCCCACAAAAATTGGACCAACAACCCCGGTATAAACGAGAAATATTTCATGGACAGGGATTATGGCAAATAGGAAACTCCTGCAGGAATAAGAAATGACTCTATTGACTAAAAAATAACCCGCACCCATGGTGGCAATGCATCCAGAATCAGGATGTTCACATGAAGCCAGGGGGCTACTTTCGAAAAAGAAAAGGTCTTATAAACTTACGCGCTATTTAATCTATTTGGAGGGGTAAGAAGGGTTTAAAAAGACGCTAAAGCAGCACTTATAATCTATCTGCTTCTCAATAACATTGAGTTCTAAATGCAGATGACCCAGCGCCGCAATATGCCAAGACTCAGCGCCGCATTGCAGCCTCGCCGCCTAGACCCACACCAGTTTGGCGACGATACATTGTATTAAAAACGCATGCCTCGACGTCCTCTCACCAGGCTAGCATAGCCAACGTTTTGAGCGTGTGACTTTTCACTTGCACAACAAGAAACCATGGACTTTGAAATGCTTAAGACCGCTTGCTCTAAGGGCAATGTGGATAAGGTCCAGGACTTACTCAGTTCTGATTGGAAGCCATCGCAAGATGAACTTGATACGACGCTCGAACGGGCTACGTGGGGAGGCCATGCCACGATCGCAGCATTACTTCTCTCAAATGGAGCCCGTATTACCAACCATGCCTTCTTTGGAGCTACTCACAATGATGACCTTGCCATCTTCCAAGAATTTCTCAAACATGGCTGGGATATCAACTCAACCGAGTTTGAAGGAGAGCCAGCACTAAGGTAGCAAGCCTTGCTATCCTGGCCCTTGATTCTACATGTGATATCTGATACTATTTTTATAGGCTTTTAGTGGGTGACGAGGCTTGCGTTCGTTGGTTCTTGGAGCACGGGGCCGATCCTAACCTAGAGAATGACCAGGGGATTACACCCCTTGCTACTGCAGCGCTTTGCCCCTCAATCGCCATCCTAGAACTTCTAATCACTCATGGCGCGAAACTGGATCCAAAGGCCATATACAACGCCATCGACAGCCGCGGCAATGGCGGAATTCCGGTCATGAGATACCTCATTGATCAGGGCATAGACCTCAACGCACCTATACGAGGATGGGACTCACCTCTCCATTTTGCAGTTTCCAAATCAGGTCCGCCGGATCGAGTCCAACTCCTGTTAGACAAGGGAGCAGACCGGTTCAAAAAAAATCGATTTGGCAAAATGCCAGTTGAGGTGGCAAAATCGAAAATGACTTGTAATAGGAATGCAATGAAGGTTTATGAGATACTTTCAGAATAGTACTATCGTTCATGTTTTATAGCTTTATGGGTTAGTTTCTATTTATTTATTTATTTTTTCGTTCTAAAACGTATATGAACGTATCCGCAGATGCAAGTATCTAGATACATTCTATGTATTGTTTGAGGGTATTTCTATACTGATTGAATATTACGATTAGTATGAGGTTAAACGACGACACGAAACAAATCTCAAAACTATCCCAGTTTTGCAACAGAAGTTTAAATAATTGCCACAATCCGACTAAAGCACAAGGCTATTCTACGAATATCTAAAAATTGAGGCATAATCCATGTCCAATCTACTTTAGTGCGGAAGTTTTCAGCAGGTATGGTTGTGTTGGGTATAAGTGAGCACTAATATAACGTACTTCCTACAACATGATCAAAATAACTGCACATGTGGTTAATAAAACCAATATATCACCAGTCTGATGATGTCACGACGAGCGGCAAAGACACTCCAAGCTTCAGTAGCGAAGACACCCATGGTACGTAGCGGATTCAGCATTCAACAAATACTACCAACAACTAGTTACCCAATGCAATGATGCTTCATGGATGTGCGGTATATTGACTGCGTTATTAATTAAAGCATGAAAGAAACATGTCGAATCATTAATAGCATGTGCTCTACGTGCAGGGGATCGAAAGCATTTTTCTTTTGGGACGTCAGCCGAGGCGGCAAAGTTTTTGTCGTACCCATGTCGAAAGTCAAACTTTACTTTGTATAAAATGGTTACATCGAAAGGAGAAACCTAAATCAAAAAAAATAAATGCATTTCCAACAGAAAAAGGAGAAGGCTGAAGGGAAAACTTGTTGGATATCAAGAACTGACCAATCTATCGAAGGGCCTTTTGGTAAGTGACTATCATGCGCATGGGAGGTCATGCACGCATGATAATTCCAAATAATTTATTAATTCTTTGTTATTTTAATGAAAATGGATTAGTACCCTTGTTTAGGGGAACGGAAAGTCTAATAAAGTCCGTTGTAGATTCAGTAAACCACTTGTGCGTGGCACTTTGGTCACCTGCGGTGGGTTTGTTGGATATTAAACATCCACCCATTTGCCAATGGCTTTTTGGTTAATTTTTCACATGCAGAGAGGTCTTAATAGGTGTCAGAGGTAATTTAAGGGGATGAACATCGATTATATAGGTACCAACTATTTATGTAGTGCATAAAAAACAGGGTATATAGATCTAACAAGACTTCCTTGTTTGCCCGTTACAATATGTCCAACAAGTTCCAGATGTCAGTTGTCATAATCATGTTCCACTTCCTAAATATGCATAAAAACTTCTATTTGTGTCCAATGCTCTTCTGGCTCGCCGTCTCCATGGCAGACATAGTCACCGTGTCATTGGGCGATATCGAGCAATATGTTGGCACTGCGGTATGATTCTTGTCAAAAGACCTTATTTATTTTTTCTTGATTTTATAAATTGATCATGTCAATAGAAAAGCACTCCGACATTGAGTAGCAGTGTAATCGAATTTGACGGGGATGGACAGGCAGACAACGGGGTTGACATTTTTCTCTCCACAGACATCCAGAGCAACATCAACGCCGCCCTGGATTCGAATTGTGGGGAACTAAACAACCAGTGCTTCCAGAGCATGCGAGACTGTCTTATCAACGATAATACTGAGCTCTACTCCCGACAGGTCCAAGGGGTCCCGGTCCTCGGTTCTTTAGTTGTTGGTCTTGTCTCTATCTTCTTTCCTTTCTTTTACCAAGAAAAGCAACCGATCCCGGTACCAATTCAGTTGAGTCCAAGTCACATCAGTGCGGCTTCCTCTTTGGCCACAGCGTCTACGATTGTCATTATCCCGGAATCTGGCTCTCCAGTTACTATCACGCCAAGCCCAGAACCTCCAGCCGTGACTGGGTAAGCAGATATCCCCTCTAGAGAAATATTTACTAAAACAGTTGCTGATTACTCATTGAAATGTATGACATAGAGCCGATAGTCCATCAATAACCACAGTAACAAGCGCGGTCAACGGTTACCAACCAGGTGATGTAGTCATATCATTGTCAGAAAATCTCGCCAGTCGTATCCATGAGTCCATCGTTAGGATTTCTAATGACTGTTTTCTAATGACTGTTCCGCTGGCGAAGCCTTCACAGCCCAGAAACTTCGAAAGCGTCTGGATGACTTTGGCTCTGTAATCTGCGCCTCAGAAAGATTGGTGATGAGTTCTGCTCCAGGAGGGATGTTCCCCGACCTTGTTGTCCTCCAACCTCGGGCGCTTCCGTGGACAGGGGCAGATACTGTACGTGCCATGAACGTAGTCATTTCGTTTGCTCGAACCCAGGCCCTGGATCTGGGGATTACTACTGAACAGGCAGCGGCGGTCGGTGTAGCGGCTTTTGCCATTGCCTGGGAAGTTCTGATAAACGGCCAGCCGCTATCAACCAGCAACGTTATCCCAGCCATTTTCCTCGAAGGCACGACCACGACCGCAGTTCCGTGCCCTACGCAGTCTTGCAACGCTGGCTGCAGAATGATTGGTGCTATTGCGCATTGTAGTACGTCGTGTCCTACGCCATCCAGTACTTGTACCGCCACCAGCACCCCTACCCAGGTTACCACTACGACAATCATACCGTGGACAGTGAGCGTTAATGACCTCGAGCCCGAAGCCACGGCTCCGCCATATTACGCGAGGATATTGCCTCTTGGGGCGTCTATTGTCTGGGGTAAAGGTTCTACCAACGGGGATGGGTATGTACACCTTGGTAGTGGTTTAAAAATGCTCTTCTGACACATGTATAGTTTCCGCAAACCTCTCAGAGACGGCCTAAGGCAAGCCGGCTGGCAGGTGAATATGGTCGGTTCCAAGAATAATGGTGATTTTATAGATAACGTAAGATTCTATTTCTTTTCTGGCACCTACTGGGTAAATAAGCTGAGACATTATTTCAGAACGTCGAGGCACACTCCGGTGATCGCGTGGACCAAATCCAGGCAGCATCGAAGAACTCCATAAAATACCAACCTAACAAAGTTGTCATAAATGGCGGCACCAACGATTGCCTCCAGACCTACGATATTCCAAGTTTCGGAGCTCGCTATGATTCTTTGTTAAATTCTCTTTATCTTGCAATTCCTAATGTCACCGTTATCGCTTCTACTGTCATTCCAGGCACTGCGGACGGTATTCCTCAAAATCGAGACTTAGTCAACAGTCAGATTCGATCTGCCGTCACTTATCGACAAAACAATGGACAAAAAATAATTTTAGCAGATGTTGACGTCCCACCTGGTTTCTTTAGCCCCGATTACCTCATCTCTGACGGCATTCATCCCAATGATGAGGGTCATCGGCGGTTAGCAGCCATCTATCTAGAAGCCATAGAAGAGGCCAATAACTTAGGGTTCATATCAGTGCCTGCGGACACTGGGCAGAGTGACGAAGCCGGAGGGGCCGGTGATTCTACCTGCGATAAAACGTACGGTTCCGGTGTAAGTCATGGACCGGTGAACACCCAGAACGGCAGCGGACTGGACGATGGCGCCTACGTCCATAACAGCATCAGCAAGGGGATCATAGAAACTCTGCTTTTTTACCCACAACAAGAAAATCGAGTCAAATTCGCAAGAATAAATAAAGCGTTCGGTGCTCATGATCTAGTTATTATGGGTTTTTTAGGCGACCCGCACAACAAAAGCCCGCGAATATACGATGTATATTATAACTATGGCGGTAAATGGAATGCTTCCACCGACAGGCATCTTTCTTTTTCTGATGCCTATATTCCACAAGGTGTGAATTTTGTCGACGTGAATGGTAAGCCCATCTATAGTCCGTTATTTGAGACCCAAAGATTATTAACAAGCATCCTCTAAATTAGCCGATGGACTTGACGACATGGTATACATCACCGCCAATGGCGATACTTACGTATCTATCAACAAGGTATATACGGATGCAGCACCCGAATTTATAGATGGTGGCATTTGGAAGTCCAACGAGGGATCTCCCCAGGATCGAGTTCGTCTCGTGGATATTGATGGAGATGGCCGGACCGACTATTGTACCATTGCCGACAATGGGGACATTAGCTGTTGGAGAAATGGTGGACAGGGCATGTATAATTCCTTCAAGAACTTTTTCACGATGGTAGAAAAGCTAACCGAGAATCAGGGGACCTACCTGAGTATTGGCAGCCACTGGGTGTTATTTTCAAAGGTAAAGGCTTTGGAGATGTGAACGGTGTCCGGTTTTTTGACTTGAACGGTGATGTGAGTTGTTCTTTTGATTTTTGTTTATAATTCTATCCATCTTGTTATTTATTCTCGATTCAAAACGAACTGTGTTTATACACGAGCCATAATAGTAGTTATGAGAATTGCGAACACTAATACTCCTTCTTAGGGTCGAGACGATTGGATGTGGGTGGATGATACTGGCAAGACGTGGACCTATACCGATAATCGTGGGTGTAAATCAGGTACTTTGGAACCACTCTGGCGGGCTGGGTCAAATGCCGATGGTAGTCACTTCACGCACCACGGTATGGGCCAGACCGTTAACAGAGATTCCATTCGCTTTGCCAAAGTCTTCGGAGAGCCCGAAGCCTTTTCTCTGGGCGGGCGCGCTGATTACATCTGGATCGAAGATATGGGATCAAGGTCGAAATTACCTCCTACCTTGAGTTACTTTAATATCCATGTTTGGAAAAACGAAGGAAGAGGAGCAACAAAGTTGAAAGGTGAGATCTCCCATTTTTACGACACAATTTCTGGTAGCGTAGTTCGTTGTATTCTTTTGAAACTGACATGCGTTATTCTCAGCTGATGGTGATCGTTACTGTAACATGCTTGGCCACTCTAACGGCGCTATGGACTATGTATGGGTTCATTCAACTGGTTATATGATCCTTTATGAGAGTCTTGGTGGCGCATTCCCCTCGGAACCACCATATTGGGGCCCTCATTACCGAATCTGGGAAGCGAGTGACCAGTATGGCTCGGATATCGATAGACGAGATCTACACCTTGCAGACTGGGACGGCGATGGACTATGTGATATCATATATGTAAATCCCGAAAATGGAGAGATGGATGTCTGGTTGAATCAGTACAAGAAGGGAGGCGATATCACCAAATGGACCCATGTGACCGACGCGGGTCCCAGAGGCAAAGTAACACCCTGCCCGGAGAAACGGGGTGTCGGGATTTATGACCTGGCTGTGCGCTTTGCCGACATTGACGGCAATAACAGGGCCGATTACTTGTGCATAGAGAAGAATGGGCGTACATGGGGATACCTTAACAACGACGACGGAACCTTGACGCATATTTCCCAGTTCAAGAAGACAGAAGACAAAGACAGAGCAAATCTCAGATGGGTCGACGTTAATGGGGATGGCAGGGATGATCTACTTTGGGTTGATAAGTTTATCGGTGACGCTACAGTGTGGTATAACGAGGGTCCCATCCCGGCCAGTGGCAGTGCTTACACATGGAGCTTGCAGGGTCCTCTATATGAGGGTACAAACCAGGGAAGTTGTATGCATTTTTCAGACCTCAACGGAGATGGTCGGGCCGATATGACCTTTGTTGACTCTTTAACGAATAAGGCAACGACATGGTTCAACGTATGTCCTGGAGAGGGTGGCTCTAATAACGGTGATGATCCTGACACACTTACCTCGGAACCTCTGCCATCTTTATTTTAATTTGTGATGTCTCTGGGGTCATGAGCTTGATGGAAGATTAATCTATTTACGGAGAATCTAATGCTCCATCCCTTTCCATCACCATGAAACTTGTACATAGGTTTGCTAATAAAACTTTTTGGAATGAGGTGGTAACTGTCTAACTGGCCACTTTAAAGCGTCGATTGATCAAGCCGGTGCTGTTTTTATCACACATCAATACTTTCCCTCCAGATTTCCCTTCCATACATATTTCTCTATCACACATTATGAATTATGGTGACTATGGGGGTCATGTGTAGATTCCTATTGTTCTAGTCTACCTAATAAACTCGGTATTTAATGGGATTTCTTGGTATGATTTCTGTCGTGTGACTTGTTAGTAAAGAACAATCGGACCCCCTCCGTTCTACTGGGATTTGAAATAACCGTGAAATGTGAGAACTATTTTTTGAAAACAAGTTCTGTCGAAGTTCAAATTTCGTAGAATAATAAATCTAAGCCATCAAATGATATAGGTATAAGGTTCACAATATCATTGTACCAGGAGATAGTCGTATCTATCACTAGGCCACATAATTGAGCAGTTGACAAAGAGCCTATGCAACACTGTCTTTCTTTGTTCTCCTGGGTACAGGTAGTCCATTGACCATGTCAGCATCTATTTTCAACTTTTCACAAGCCTTTATAGACTCCTTTTCCCTTAAAGCCAGCGCCTCCTCATCAGTTGCAAGTACAAAATCATGCCGTAGAAGCTTCATGCCAACGGGGATCTTATACTGCTCCGACATGTTCTCATCCACAACACCCAAGTCCACAATTAAGCTCTCCTTTACTCCAAACACTGGATCTGAGGCCTCATACGGGTCGCCTTTCGGATATAGTGCTGTGACGAGTGAGTCATAGCCCTCCGTACGGAGCATGAAGTGAATATGTCCCGGCCTATTTGGGTGCCGATTGAGAAATTTCAGCATTTTACCCACGGGTCCGTCCATTGGAATGGGATATGGCACTGGCACTACTGCGACGAAGTAGAACATGCCGTCTTTGTTACTCTGGATAACCGCTCGACCGTCTGAATGTTCTCTATTGGGATTCTGAACATCATAAAAGCCGTGAGAGTCGCCTTCCCAGACATCACAGACCACGTCTGGAATAACCTCGCCTTTTGTATTCTTTATCGAGCATAATACAAATAACCTTTCCGCGCCTGGGTCATCATGAAGAACATATCCACTATCCGTTGCGGGCGCATCGTGTGTGTGGAATGGGCCTAAGACTGTGCCCTCCGTAACATTTGAACCCCGTGGATGGTTGATAGCATCGACCAGTAAGCTCAACCCTAATGTGTCTGAGAGCAAAATCATCTCTTCCCGCAAGGGGTTGCTGATTTGTCCAATTTCGGTAAGAAATTTTATGCCTAATTGCCATTCCTCAGTTGATAAGCGAGTCTCGCGAGCAAAGTCGTGCAGATGAGATACCAGGCGTTCAAGGACGTATACCGCCCGTGCATCCGAGCATTGATTATTGATGATCTTGACATTTTCTGTAATGTTGTCTGAGGTGAGGTCTTTCATTGGAGGGATCTCATTGGAGATTGGGGCACACCGTGACATTCTGTCAGCTTCTTGATGTGGAATTGAGAGAAGTAAACTTTAGGCAATAATGGTAAACAATTCAGCTCAATTAAAATATAAGCGGATTGAATCTGCCCACTAAGAAAGTTGTATACCCGACCCCAGGAGTATAGGTGGAGAAGAGTATTTTGAAGCTGGAGATGGGGGATTTTGCTCTTATTTTTCATTCCAGAAAAATATGATCATAACCCTAAACACAGTGAAATTTTTGTGGCTATGCGATGAATTTTATGTTTTATTTATATTTTTGACCCCTCCCTGCATGTGCTGTCTGCGAGTTTCTCCGTGGTGAATAGGGTCATTCAATCAGTTTGACCCCGCCACATATGTCATGTGGGATCTCAATGACGTTGGCCCTGTCCTACATATGTATGAAAGTCCTCTTTCTTACCCATAATAATGCAAGTTTCATGTCTTATGCGCTATTGGGATTGGGACCGGGTTACTCGTCCTACCCGGAAATGTGAATTCATGTTTCTGCGGTCGCCCGAGTGGTGAACCGGACGGTAGAAGCAAATGTAAATTTCTCTACAAGGTCAGGTGGTGCATAAACGCTAGGGAGGCAGAGAACGCAGCGTAGGATAAGTGCCTATTGGTCATATAGGGGGCGAGGGGGGGTTGGAAGCGTGTGACCTGTAAAGCTGATTTGGCCGTTTATTGGCACGTCAACCTGTAGAAGATATTAATTCCAATAAACGAAAACATCATTCTGATACACCAATCAGGGGTTTTTTTTTTTTTTAAATTTTTTTAAATATTTTTTTTTTGAAAGGTAACTCCGACTAATAACCGCTACACTGTGTTCCGCGATATACTGGAGTACTGTCTGTATGGATTGACAAGATCTGTGTCTAACCATTTGCCAATGCCATCGACCCCGCAAATTTTGCTTTTTCCTCAGGCTCACTGGCCTTTACCCACGTTTCATGCTGCCATGCGTGCCGTCCCATTTCGTGCCCTACCCTGATGATGTCGTCCACGATCGTGTTGCTATATATATTTGTATTCCATCAATTGATGATTCACTAAAATAAGTTACCAAGATATTATATTTCTTAAGAAGCCCAAAAGGTCGTGGGATGGTTTTGGTCGCGGAGTAAAGTTTTCCGATAGGTTGAGATTCTGGCCACAATTTCCGATTCAAATCGCCAGCTTCTTCCATTTTGTCAATCGTCAAAGAGATGGCAGCGTGGGCGCCATTAGGCCATTTGCCTTTCAATTGCGCGTTCTCCATATTGACAAGAGTGTAGTAGAGTCTCTAGAAAAGATATTTTGAAAGACGTTTTGTGACTTGGGCTGATTTGATCGAAGCTTGCAACTTCTTGTAGTAAGGGGAAAGCACAAATAGCCCTAAGAGACATAACAAACCACATTCATATGGGCATTGGATATCGAAGACTCTAGATATAACTTATTTCACTGGATATCCCGATCTATGCAGGCGAGTTGGAAACCTATGCAGTTGTCAGGGCATAATATATGCGCTTACCCCTCGCGTGATGTGGCCTGCGCACTAAAATCCAAATTTTTCATGCAGTTTGCAAAGGAAATCGTGCTATGATGGACCATATGCTAATTGCTCATTGTGTTGAAATGAGGTTTGGCGGGAGCAAGAGCGACATCTATTCCTTTCGCAATAATGTCTTAAAACATCATCCCACTTTTTTCTTCAGCTGTCATACATTGAATGGAGACTTCTACTTGCCGATGCAACGAAAGAGTTGTGTCTCAGTATGGGAAGCTATTCAGTTTTCGGTGCTGTGGAAAGAATTACAGGCTCGTCAAGCACAAGGCCCAAAAATGACAAGATATGGAGGGCCACAAAGCGCCAGAATCACAATACTATATAAATTTTATAATATCTTTCTCCATGTCCTTCTTCTGGGCTTACACGTACATGTATTTGTATTCTATCCAGATATCCAGAGGCCTTCTAGAGCTCTTCGATGTCTAACCTATTGTGAGGCAGGTGTTCTAGAGAGAAAACAAATAGATTTTCTAGTTTAAAGCTGTAGATAAACATAGAATTAAACCAGGTTAATTATGCCGTGTTGCATTAAATCTTTGTAGAGTACGTAGTGTATAGATGGCGCCAAGACAGCCTGTCTGGAGGAGTTTTTCTTTGCTCCGCTCAAAACTAGCCAATAGTATACCTGTATGAAAAACGTTAGTCCAAAAGAAGTAATTGAGTGCAGACATTAATCTGATCTGATTAGATTAGATTGGATGAGGTCCTCCACTTTCCTAAAAAGGAAACACCAAGAACCGCCGGCGCTGTTGGTGTGTACTGGCTACTTTTCTCCTCTTTGCGCCGCAGCAGATTTTGTCTCATCTCTTATCCCTATTGTAAAGTGTTTCTGCAACATGTATACCAACGACAAGATAGTTCCCGCTCCAGCAGTGGCCGACTCGGGCAGCGATGGTAATGTGCTCGAACCATCTTCAAAGGGGGGCCACGTCCCTCAGTCGCAGGGTGTCTCACGTATGGAGGCCGTCTATCGCGAAGCCAAAACAAACCGCAAGTCGCTCTGGCTCGTTGCGGCCTCAGTTCTGGTGTGTGCGTGGGCGTTCTCACTGGATTCATCCACGACCTCTTACTACTCGGTCGATGCGTCGTCCTACTTCAACCAACACAGCGCTGTGCTTTCCACCTTGTCTATCGCCACCAGTATTATCAGCGCGGTGAGCAAGCCTTTCATCGCGAAAATCTCTGATATCACCTCCCGTCCGTATACCTACCTCTTGACCCTATTTTTCTACGTCCTCGGCTATATTATCGCGGCCACCTGCAAGACAATCTCGGCATATGTAGTCGGCGAGGTATTTGTTGCCATTGGAAGCTCAGGTCTTGATCTGACTAACGACATTATTGTCGCTGACTTGACGCCGCTGGAATGGCGCGGCTTTGCGTCCTCGATGCTCTCGACCCCGTTTATTATCAACACTTGGTTTGCCGGAAAGATTGTCGATGCTATCGATAGTAGAGGCCAGTGGCGATGGGGCTACGGCATGTTTGCAATCATCATGCCCGTTGCCCTGGGCCCGGCTGTTGCGATCTTGATCTGGCTAGATCGCAAGGCCAAAAAGGACGGCATTGTCAACCTTGCCTCGTCGAATGCCGCCAGGCGTGCCGAGGAGGTGAACAACTCATCCCACGACGCGGCTGCTGCTGCTCTCCCTGCTGAGACTTCTCGGTCATGGTGGGAATCGTTCCAGCGCAACCTGGAGGAGATTGACGCGTTTGGCCTGGTGTTGCTTGGGTTTGGCTGGTCTCTGCTTCTGCTGCCATTCTCACTTCAGACATATGCGAATAATGGTTGGCGGAACCCATCTATGATTGCCATGATGATCGTAGGCGGGATTGTACTCATCGCTTTTGTTGTGTACGAGATGAAATGGGCACGCGTTCCTAGCGCTCCCCGTCGTCTGGTATTCAACAAGACGTTCGTCATGGCCATTGTCATTGACAGCTTTTATATGCGTGTGTTTTATCCATCCAATTTTTGAATGTCTTCAAGCTAACCCTATTTCTCAGTTGCCGGCAACATCCACAGTCTCTACTGGAGCTCTTATGTCTATGTCTCCAAGCCGTGGAGTTATCAAGACTGGGTCTACTACGGAAACACACTGACCCTTGCACTTTGCATTGCCGGTCCATTCGTTGGGCTCGCCCAGCGCTGGACGCACCGCTACAAAGCGATCCAGATCTCGGGCCTTGTTCTCAAAGCCATCGGCATGGGAATCACGATCGACGGCGACAAAGCCACACTCAGCACAGCGGCCATGGTCATTGGCACAATCCTCATTGGATTCGGAGGCAGCATGTCCGTGGTCGGATCGCGCGTTGCTTCTCAGGCCTCGGTTCCTCACCAGGACGTCGCGCTTGCCATCTCCCTCCTGTCGCTCTGGTCCAAGATCGGCAGCGCCATCGGCTCGGCCATTGTCGCGGTGATCTGGTCTAACCAAATGCCCAAGCAGCTGCGCACATATTTGCCATCGACAGCCACCGAGGCCGAGATCAAGAAGCTCTTTGGCAACCCGACTTCTATCCGCACGTTGTACAGTTTGGACGATCCTATGCGTGTCGGAGCTATCCTTGCATATCGCCGCACGCTGTACTATTGCCTGGCGTCTTCGCTTGGCCTGGCGTTCGTGCCTTTGATTGCTGCGTTCTTCCAGACCAACTATTTCCTCGGCAAGACGCAGAATGCTGTCACTAATGTTGGTAACGACGGCCTGCTGGTGGACGAGGAGACGCACAACAAGGAGCTCCCGCCGCCGAAGAACAAGAAGGAAGCTTTCTTGCGCTTCTGGGCTAGGAAATAGGTTGAGACAGTATTGAAGGAGGTGGGAGCATCTATTCCCGTTAATGATTCCTGTTAATTAGAAAGTTTGTCCATCTATATATGCAAGACGTATAATGTATACAAGTCTTGGCTAGTTTGGCATGTTTGCATTAGTGACACGTGACCTCTCCCATTCAGAATTTCACATTCACTATTTTCACATATTTCACACTTCAGTCTCCACTGGCTGAAATGATATTGCATTGCATGCGCTATTGATGCTTGCTGGCCGTCGGTACCAGATTCGTTTCCGCCGAGGACAGTTTACAATTCACAAAAACTCTAGATGAATGGGCGACAACGACAGGCACAGCGAGGACACTCTTCCGGCGTCAGCGATAAGTAATGCGAATCCAGGCATTGGTTTCAGGGTCCAGAGAAGACAATCGAGTGAATGACAACCTCGTTCGTCGTCAGTCGAGACTCACTAGTGCTGCAGCCTAATTAGTTCGCAGTGTGGAAAAGGCCGCACAGCGCATCCCACAGAGCGCCGCCAGGGGAAAATGCAGAAGCAATGATATCCGACAGAAGGGACAATAGTGACCATAATAATAAGAGTTGTGCAGCGTAATCATGTAGACAATAATCCCCATACCAGGAGCAAGGCAAAACAGAAAACAAGCAGATCCGCAGCCAAGCGGGCGCACTAAGCGCGGTGCGGCGGTGCCTGAGTTTTCTGGCCGCCATGACTAAATCGCTCGAAAATTATCGTCGACTTCCCCTCTACGACCGCAGAGTCTCTTCCTCCTCCTCCTCCCACCACCACCTCGTCTGCCCAACCCACACTCTCGCCACTTCGGTCAGCGATTAGGTCGCCTGTTTCTCTCGCTCGACTTTTTCCGCTCTTCGCCAGAAGAAGTAGCGGTTCTTGTGTGTGCCGGACGATCGCCTGCCGTCTTTCCACCAAATTTTCCCACCTTAGCGAATCCGGGACAAAAAAAAAAAAGAAAAAAGAGGAAGAGACGCGCACAACCCACGGCGCGCTTTTCCTATCTCTCGTCATCAATCGCAGTCATGGGTTCGTCTCGCCTTGTCGTGGTCTCGTCTTCGAAATATTTAATGGCTAATTTTCGTCTGTGTAGCGCCCAAAGCAAAGGCCCAGAAGATGTCCATCGGGACTTTCTTGGCCGATGAGAGTGCGTTCAGTCAAACCATACGTGACTCCGAACCTGGCTAACACATGCGACAGACTTTGGTTCTTGGGCCGATGAGATGGAGGACATGCCCTTGACCAGTAAGTGCCCCGTGCCTTGACTCGGTTCTCGCTGTTGTTGTATTACGATTACGACTAGACCCTTATCAGCTGTCAAGAAACACTCCAGCTATATATGAAGACTCGACTGACTTTGCTTTCCCCCAGCCTCGGAGCCTCGTTCGACCTATGGTGGCGGTGCCCCTTCGGCCTTTGGAGAACGGCGCGCTGTCAGCTCGACCGCAGGATTCGGAAACGGTTTCAACGGTACCTAGAAACAAAAATCTCGGTTCTTGTCCATACGGTTTGGTTCTAACTTCTAGATAGACCGCCCTGCGTTCTCGTCTCGCGTCGAACTACCCTTGCCAACCGAACCCCCATACACAGCCCATATCGGAAACCTTTCCTTTGATGCCAGTTCCACTGACGTCTCCGAGTTGTTCGCCGACTGCGAAGTGACCAATGTTCGTATTGTCGAGGACAAGCTGAACCACACTCCCAAGGGCTTTGGATACGTTGAATTCGCCTCGGTTGAGGGACTGAAGAAGGCTCTCGCTTTCACCGGCACATCCCTTCAAGGACGGAGTATCCGTGTTAGCATTGCCGAGCCACGTATGTTTTGACTAAACGCACTCGCCCGATAACTTCGACTGACCATTTCTTTAGCCAAGGATTCTCAACAGTCTCGCGACTTCAGCGACTGGTCCAGGAAAGGCCCCCTCCCAGACTTGCCCCGCCGTGGCACCGACCGCCCTTCGCACAACCGAGACTTCCCCGACAACGTTTCGGAGACCGGCAGTGCGCGCGGCGAAAGACGTCGATTCGAGAGTGATGGAAAGGTACGCGATTTTGGTAACTGGGAGCGCAAGGGCCCATTGTCCCCTGTTGCCGGTGCGGGCGGACGCGAAGGCGGCCGACCACGCAACGCTGAGGGCTCTGGCTTCCGCAAGAACTCTCCGGCATGGGGAGAAGGCCGGTCCCAGGACGGTTCTCGACCACCTCGACGCGAATTCCAAGAGCGACCGGAACGCCCAGAGCGGACTCCCACAGCAGCCGACCTGGATAACCAGTGGCGAGCACGAATGCGCCCCGATGCTCCTACGCCCAAAGAGCCCAGCGCTCCAACCTCCCCCGTGGCAGCAGCCCCGGCTCCTGCCGCTGCTCCTGCGCCAGCTGTCCGACCGAAGCTGAACCTGCAGAAGAGGACAGTGTCAGAGAGCACCCCAAGCCCTGCTGCTGGTGCTGGCGACTCCAAGGCCAGTCCATTTGGTGCTGCTCGCCCCATTGACAGTGCCGCCCGAGAGCGAGAGGTGGCCGACAAACGTGATCGCGCTCGCAAGGAAGCCGAGGAGAAATCCAAGGCCGAGAAGGCAGAGAAGCAACGCCAAGCCAAGGAGAAGGCCAAGACTGAGAAGGGAAGCGATGCAAATGGCGCCAAAGATACGGATCCCGACGCCCCGAAGAAGTCGAATTTCGAGCTCCTTCGACGGGCTGGTGAGGACGAGAATGGTGAGGCAGCAGACGACGAGGGCAAGGAGGCCGCTGAAGAATCGACTGCTGCGAAAGAGGCGACGAACGAGGCAGCCTCTAGAAAGCCTGCCACTGGTGCTACTGGTGGCAGCTGGCGAAAGGCTGAGCCTGCAGCCGCTGCGAACGAGGCCGATGAAGAAGGCTGGAGCACCGTTTCGACTGGCAAACGCAACAAGGGCCGCGGCCGCGGTTACTAGATGGCGTCCTCTTTCTTTGTACGATGGATGACTCACAGTTTGGGCCATGCAGCGACAAGAGACACGCATGTCTGCTTCTCGAAAGCTTTCCTCCCCCCGCCACAATGTCGGTACCTCGAATGACTGGAATACGAGCCACATGAGGTTACGCAAAATGACATTTGCATCATGCAACTCTTTTTTTTTCTTTCTCTTCTTTTTTGACGCTTCTTTCTATATGTCTCTGCCACGGCAATATCTGAACACGACGATAACCCGCTGAAGGGTCTTGACACAAGGCAGCTTCGTGCATTGTTTCATCTCTAGATCATGTCGATTTGTTTTTCCTCTCTCTCCTCATTCCCACCTTGTCTGGTACCACGGTGTTTTTCTCTGTGTTTTTTCTCTCTTGTGTTTGGGTCGCTTCCCTGGTGCGATTTTATTTATTTTTTCCACTTTTCTTTTTATAATTTTTTTCTTCTTCTTTTTTCTTGTTGCCATTGAAAGCGCGGCTTTATTTAAAAGTTTTCTTGCTTGTTTGTGCCAGGAGGAGCCTTATCTACAACGCATCTATTGGCTTTAGGCTTCTGTGAAGGGGGTTGTTGTTGTATGTAAAGCACAAGAAAAGAATTTCGATCTTTCATTTCTTTTATTATTATTATCGTTTCTATTGTTTTTCTCATTTTTATAACCACATTGAGTTAGAAGAGGTTGATAAACCCAATTTATTGCTACCATTATTGGTTACCAGCGATGCACGTCGCAGATCCCTGAGATCAATCACAGGCCCGATCTATGCAACAGGTCCAAAGCAGCCGGGAACTCATAACTGCGTCGAGCTAGCATGGGCGCATCTCGCATTAGCCTCGACAAATCGGTGGATCGCCAGGTCAATAATCTGTCACTCGCCGGAGGGGCGGAGGCGCGCTATTGGTGATATTGGGGCTTGTGGCGGGGTTCTGAACATCTGATGATAAACGTGGAATTTTTTTTTTCTTTCTTTTCAACTTCTAATATTTTCAATTTCTGCCTCCCCCGGCACTGTCCATCGCGGTGCTTTGTTTCAGTTGGCAGAAATGACGCCAATTCCTGCGATGGACAATGTGAAGCAGCAGCAGCCATGGAGCGACTTTCGCTCGTCCAAGACGTTCATCGTGATTGTCGTGTCTATTGCTATTTTTGCTGTACGTTGATTGCTTTGTCTCTGTCAATTGATATCGCTAATCGGATGGACGTGACAGGACGTCTTTATTTACGGAATGGTATGGCATGGATTAATCAAATGATATCAGTTGATGGTGGTTTCTCAGTGCTTTCAAGGTTATTCCTCTTATTCCAACGATCCTCAG
Source organism: Talaromyces wortmannii (assembly GCA_001939245.1). Classification (NCBI taxonomy): domain Eukaryota; kingdom Fungi; phylum Ascomycota; class Eurotiomycetes; order Eurotiales; family Trichocomaceae; genus Talaromyces; species Talaromyces wortmannii. Next base: position 546,627 of record MJVA01000002.1, on the reverse strand, counting down.
AGACCGCCTCCACTTGCCAGATGACCAACGTAAGTCGATGCGACATATTCAGTTTGGCAGCGTGCTAATCCAAACAAGTCCAGAAATGGCTATCGATTCTTCTTGCAACGTTTGGAGGCGCTCTACTGCTCAGCTCGCGTAAGCCAGAATATCAATTGTCAGAAATATACAGCTGACGAAACCCCAGCTGTGGTCGGATACTTTGCCGACAAAGGCTCGTCGCGAAAACCGCCCTTTGTCATCGGCCTGGTCGCTGTCGCCGGCTCGACGGTGATGTTCTGGGTGGCGCGGACGCCAACGGCCATGATTGTTGCGCGAATGCTGCAGGGCGTGGCTGACGCAGCCATGTGGACTGTTGGAAACGCCCTGATTGTTGACACGGTAGACAAAGAACAGCTGGGGTCGGCGATGGGATATGTTTCCATGTCGATGACGGTGGGCACGATGGCCGGGCCGGCTTTGGGTGGGATTTTGTGAGTGGAATTTTCTATTGAATGAAAACTTACAGGTCTGGCTGACGTCCCCAGGCTGGACCAAGCTGGCTATGACTCTGTTTTCATCTTGGCTTTGGCCATGATCGGCATTGACATCGTATTCCGGTGTCTGATGATTGAGCCACAGTCCAAAAAGACATCGAAAGACCGGGGTGACGGCGAAACAGATCCATTATTGGCAAACCCTGGTCAACTGAGCTATAGGACAACTGCCGGAGACGAGGAGCAGGCTTCCCCTGGTCGTCATCATGTTGTCTCGACGAGCTCTCTCCCGCCAATTGTCCGTCTGGCCATGTCCGGACAGTTGTTGATTGTGCTGGTGGCAAGTATTGTCGATGGGGCTCTCTGGACTTCGTTTGAAAGTGTAATTTGCGTGACCTATTCATTCAATTGAGTGGTGGCTAACCACACTGGCTGTCCAGACAATTCCGGCCTTTGTCATTAAGACGTTTGGATGGGACTCGTTCGAGATTGGAATGTCCTTTTTTGCCTTGACCATGCCGGCCATTATATCTCCGATTGTTGGTGGGTGACTCTACTTGCTTACTTCTACAGCAGTAGTAGTTCTAACAATGTCCGACACAGGATATGCAATCGACCGCTACGGCCCCCGCGTCATTTCATCGCTCTCATTCGCCTCGCTCATGCCCATCTTCATTGGATTCCGCTTCGTCTCCGACGACTCACTGCAATCGCGCATCGTGTTTATCAGCCTGCTCGTCGCCGCCGGTTTCTCCTTCTCGGCCGTGCTACTACCGCTCATGGTCGAGATCAGCGACCCTATCGAGCGGCAAGAGCGCGAGTTCCCCGGTACATTTGGCGACACCGGAGCCAGTGGCCAAGTCTACGGACTGCACAGCTCGGCATGGGCGTGTGGAACTCTGGCCGGGCCCATTCTCGCAGGAGTCCTTATCGAGACGGCCGGCTGGGAGGTGATGAATCTCGTTCTGGCAGCGATGAGCGGCGGCACGGCGGTTTTGCTGGTTTCGACGGATGAAAAAGTGGGACAGTTGATTTGGAGGGGGTGGAGGGTTGTGGCTGGCTTTGTAGGGCTGGGTTCAGGGTTGGATTCTTCTAGGGTTGAGGACTGAGAGGGCCCCTACGTATATACTGTACGTCTACTACTACGTACTATCGTGTCTCAGCCTCACGACTCTAGGGAGTACATGTACCCGGCAAGGAGGGGTCTTCTGCAACAGCCGCAAAAGTAGTCAAGGGATAAGTTTTCTGTATAGACTGGTCATTGTTGAGGATAAAAGATGGTGATGATGATTCATGATCTAGTTCACTATTTGTGTCCACCTTTTTGGCATTTCTTTTCTCCTCTATTCTTTTCTATTTCCTTTTATTTTCTCTTGACCAAAGTACGTACCTACTTTTTTAGAGAATACACGTGTGGCAGGGTTCAATTAGACCAGTCTTAATGTATGCAGGCCCCTTGCAGCGTATTTCGCGCATGCATTCCGCCACATACGTACATGAGAATGCAACCCCAGTACAGAGAACAAGAAAGATCCAATATCAGTACAATATAAGCAGCGATCCCCTCAAGCCCACCTGCAAATATGAAATCAACAACCCGAAGCACCAGCTGCTGTCACAAATTAACAGTGTAACACTTGCCTGCGCGCAGCCAATCCGCGGCCGGCAGCCCCTGTTTCGGACGGGACTTGGCGTCACATCATCTCCAGGTCCAACTGTCTCCGTCATCACTCACTACGTGCTCTCCCACGGTCTCGTTCTCTCGCACACCACCAAGTCTGTTGTTCTTCTGTCGCTGTCCATCGCTGTCTTGTCAACTCTCACCTCTCAACTCGCGCAGCTGAAGACGCCGCAGCCCGGTCACCTGCCCCAGTCACTTGACCACCGCGTGTTTACTTGGACCTCGAACCCCTCGTTTTGGCCCGACGACAGCTGACCGCACCACGTTGCTGCTGAGCTGTGAGGACAGCAATGCCATGTCATCGTCCGCCACCGTCACAGTGACCGTCGCAGATTTGCAGAAGCAGCAAGCACCACGCACAGAATCATCAATACCCCCAACAAGAACAACAACAACAAGACTAGTCGGCTCCGACGATTGTCTCGACTTCTCGCCCATGACGAACTCGCTGATCACCACTTCATTACCGACAGCAGCATGTCCTCACTGCGGGGAACACCCTTCGCCGCAAGAGGCGGCGGCTGCGCAGCAGCGGATTCAGGAGTTGGAGGCTCAGATTAAGCGACTGACTGCGCGGGCTTCCGAGATGGGTACGCCGTGGTTCTTTCTTTCTGACAAAAAGGATCACTCGAAACTAACAGTAGGATGTATATGCAGACAAAGACAGAGCCCTCTATCTCAACGACGACAACGAATCGCAAACGCGCACATCGACGTCGTCGGCCGCCGACCTGCCTCCCCGAACACCCTCACAGCAACAATCGCAAAGCCGCTTCGCCAACTTCGCCGCGTATTTCCCATCGTACCGTCGCGGCGGCTCCAAGGGCTCCAACATCTCCACCACGCCGCCTCACACATCGCATTCCACAAACGGAACCAGCCCACCAGCACAACAACAATCACTATCATACGCCCATCACCAGCAGGGCCTCGTCTCGTCACCAGTAACCGAAACCGGCCCAGGCGACATCGAACTGCAAACAGCGCTGAACCGCGAACAAACACTCCGCAAAGAGGCTGAGTCGCAGCTCTCGCAGGCAAACTCGGAACTCGAAGAACTCACTGCGCAGCTGTTCAGCCAGGCCAACGAGATGGTTGCACAGGAACGAAAAGCGCGAGCCAAGCTGGAGGAGCGTGTGGCGTTGCTGGAAAAGAGGGATGGCGATAAGCGGAAAAGGCTGGATCGGTTGGAGAAGGCGATTGAGAGGGTGGAAAGGGTGAGAGCGTTGGTTGAATTGAAGCAGTGACATCTTTCTGTTTGGTTTCAATTTTGTTTCAAGGCTGCATTTTTTTTTAAATGGTTGAGTCTGTTTTGTTACTGAGCGTGGAGTTTGGGTGGTATTTTTTCAACAGCACTGGAAGGCGGACATTTCTTCGAATATCGGGAGTTACTACATGTATTCATATACTGGCGAGGGCATCTGGATTATTGGCATTGTTGCATATTAAGAAACGAATCTATGCGTACCATTTTTGAACCAAAAAAGGGCAATCTTTGAGTAAATAAGCGCAACTTGCATTGGCTCTTCCATAACCATCGACAGCGCTTCCTGGGCGCTTGTTCGGCTCATACAATACCAACTCGGCTGCCACGACGGGCGGCCTTCCAGCGACGAGAACAGGGTCAGGAACCTTGAGCGTGCGCGCTGGCAAATTGCCCCAATGAACATGGTCGAATAGCCCGCGTAGGCCTCGACGTATGCAGAGTCCATCAGCTCCCGCTTGGACGGCGAAATCAACACCTTGACCCCGTCCGAGTTTCCTTGTACTATTTGGATGTAATAAAGGGGCACTTCATTTTCATGTCCAAATAAATCGGCCGCAAAGAGATGGCCCACAGCAATCCGGGGCACGTCGATTTTCGGCGGCGGCGGGCAAAACTCGAGTCCGTTCGGTCCCAGTCGTGTCCAGGTTGAGAGGATTGTCAAAGCGCCTGGTTGTAAGCCGATGCATACTTCCATTGCCCGACCTATCCAAACTGAATAAGTCGAGAAGTCGAGTGGTGATCGCCGGTGTGTCACCACACTTATGTCCAAAGCTTCTGTGCCTGGGCCTTTAAAGCAATGAAGCACGGTGCTATCCAGAGGTACTCTTTTCAATAATTGAGACCGGGGCATGACTGATGTTAATAAGTTGTGGCTATCACCGCCGTTGCCTACTTGAAATACCGGTTCAAAGGTCAATTCTGAGACACTTGTATTTGTAGGAGCCTGAGTCCTTTGCTCTGCTGCAGGGGTTGATTGATTATGCGATCCTAAAACCTTGAAGAAAAATGGTGCAAGCCGGATTGCAAGTCAAATAAAAATTGTCAACCATACGCAGTCAAAGGTTACTGTCCAGCGGTCATTCATGGTCGGCGACGCTTCTCCAGAGTTTCCATTTCTTGGGGCGGTTTCAGAGGGTTCGTGATTTTGCTGCAGTTGATTCATGGTTGAACTGAACTGTTTTCTGGGTGAGAGGCAATAGCTCATCAACAGCTTCAACTTTCTGAAAGGAAAATTGCGTGCAGTGATATTCTTGGAAGACATTATACGGCGAACCAAGTCCTAGGCACCGTCGCTGGTCAATATAAGGAGAGGCATGGGCCAGAAAAAGAAACGAGACCAAGGAAGCAAACGCAAGATACCGTTATGTGGCAGATGTGATATGATTATACGCCGTTGGTCGGACGGGAAGTCGCAGACAAATTCCAATCCCAAACAAAAGGTATGAACCATAGCACACAGGCAATACCGCCCAGTATGAGAATGGTCACAAGTAATCGAAGGTTAAAGGTCGAAAAGTTGTAGCGGCGGAAACCAACCACATGTCGCGGTCGGTTAGACGAAACCACGGTGTCAATTTCCATGACAATACCGAGACAATGCTGGAATAACTTTTGGGCTTCGGCAACAACATCTTCACGTTCTGCCTCTGTGAGACGGCTACCCGCGTCGAGCAGTCGTGCCCTAAATTCAAGTTTGATATTTTCGCCATCGTCGGAGCCGTCGAAATGCCAGAATGATAAATATGACTGTGCAATAGATAACTTCTCAGTATGAGAGCCTTTTCCATCCCAAAAACTAGGACCTGCATCCAAAAGTTGCTCCCGAATCCAGCGTCCGCCGTTGAAGAGAGCCATGTACATAATCCAAGAGTATGCCAAGACGATGTAGGGTTTGGCTTGTATAGCAGCTGATATGTGGGCAACCGCACTGCGGACGGCTTCGTCATGGTGATGGACATTGATATGACCCCATGTAGCGCTCAAATTTTCCAAATCAGAAGAAAGACGTTCGCTACGGGTGATCTCCGGTACAAGGGCATCTTGAAGAAGGGCTCTATATCGAGCATCGGTCTCGCTATCGAGCGACGAAGGTGAATCAAGATAGTCACACCATGCCTTCTCAAAGGCGTAGTAGATTTCAGCAATGCGGGAAATACCCAAAGCGTAAAGCCGCGGGCTCCTGGTCTCTGGGGGGAGACCAAGAGAAAGCCGACGGATGATAGTCGTGTTCAGGGTATGATGAATGACCCTGTTTTGCTTGAGTCAGTGCTGATCAGAAACGAACGTATCCAATTTAGACACATCATATTTTGCTTACCTAGTTGCAGCACGTATTCGGGTGGGCAAATCATCATCAGTAACCTGTACGATGCGGGCATGGCATTTTTCGACAGTGGCGTGCCATTTTTGCGCGGGGCACGCATTGATGGTCATTCTATCCAACCAAGGCGTTTTGATGATTCAGTTTCCCAGTGCTCGAATTGTTCATTTTATCGTGATGCTGGTCTTGCTTTCGTTCAAGAGGAGAGAGGCAAGTGAAATTGTGGGCTGGAAGAGCCGATTGCAATATTAATTAATGGAACGTCAAACAAGGAAATCGCGCCCCGCCTGCCGTTTGGGGACTAGCCAGCCATGTTGGCGGGTGGCAGGCTAACTGTACCTGGGACGAGTCGGATGAAGCAGGAAAGATATTTCACGAATGTTCTCGCGGTCAGAAAAGAAGAGATGACACCGTGATACAGTGATGCAAGATCGTCTATCTGATCGCTCCCGCGGTTCTGATTGCACGACACCGATCGGCTCTAGCCCGATCGGGACGGATCTCAGGAAGCGTCACAGGGTAAGAATAAGTGCGTTCATATTTGATTGGGCCCCGGAGTTTTCTCTAAAAATTACGCTCATTCACGTGATATATAGCCGGCAATAGAAACATCCTGGTATGGTTTGCCTTTGTTTTCTCCCTCTGTGTTCTTCACTGTAATGTCTACAAGTCTACATCACACATTGTTTGTCGTTCCAGGTGGTAGACTTAACGTCGAGATACGTTAGGCGTTTGAACCTCGCATAGGTTCCTTGAATCTTTGTAGAGGTAACTTGAGTAAAGGAACGGTTGTAACGTAATTAAGATAGAAGAGATCCCCCGTACAGCCTGGTACCCGTACGAGTTAGAATGCCTTGCTGACTCCTACTGCTGTATTTGAGTGACTTATGTTAAAGAGCTATGAAGAACTAAATACATGGTGATAAACGAGCGTCCTTATATATCCAGCCCAGGCAGCCCTTCACATCACGTATATTGTATATCGTATACTTCATACCTGTTCCTTGATATAACATATAAAGTATATGATATGTTGTCCTCCAAGCATTCTTCCTAGTTTCGTTTCTTATATCGCGTAGCGTATGCAGGTGTTTAGTTCGTAACAGTAAGGTTGTGCGCCTAATTTATTAAGGATGATTATTGGCAAATCCTTAATAGTCAGGTCTCAGTGATATCTAATGAGAGCTCAAGAGTGGATATGCGCTGCCATCACCGGATCCGGGATAGCTGTAAAGTAATCCTGTCTTTTGCTTTACTATCGATGGAAAAAAAACTAAAAGAAAAGAAAAACACACAAATTGGAATCTACTACTATTCACTCTTTTTTAATTTTAGCATCATTTTGAAGGTGGCAGCGTCACAGCTATGAAGTCCTGCCGAATGCTCCATGCTCAAGCATCAGAGTCGTGGTAATTCCCCAGCTTGAAGAGTTTCTTGGCATTCTCTCGACCGACGTCGAGATACTGCTGTGGGCCACCCAGTGCTTTGATCAAATTGTCTTTGTCCTTGTCATACCAGCCTGCGCCCTCCTCAACTTTCTCATAAGGAGAGTCCACACTGAACAAGATGCGGTCCGCACCGAAATAGTCACAAACATATTTCACGGTTTCGGTCGAGAAATGACCCGAAGTGGTGACGTAGATGTTATTCTTGAAGTAATGCAACAAAGGCTTTCGGGACATCGTATCACCACGGGAATCGGCAAGAGGGCGCTCCACATCCTCAAGCCAGTGATTGGTTCTCCAAAGGTCCTGAGGAATTCTTTCACCCAAGTGACCGAGAATAAGCTTCAATTTCGGGTTCCGGTCGAAGACTCCGTTGGTGATTAGACCCATCGTGTGTAGAGCCACATCCTGAGCAAACGAAATGGGAGGCCCAATCAGGTAGCGGCGATCTTTGAAGAAGGTATCAAAAACCTTTCCAGAGGGTGCGGACGGATGCAGATATACAGGAACGTCAAGCTCAACGCACTTCTGCCAGAACACGTCGTAGGATGGATGATCATATAGAATGTAGGTCTCCCCATCCGTGCCAGCACGCTGCCAGTTGTTGAGCAGAGCGCCATGAAACCCGAGCTTCTTAACACAACGCTCGAGCTCCTGTCCTGCTTGCACTGGGTCATGCATCGACAGGGCAGCAAAGGCGCCCATACGATCCCGGTGATCTTTAATCTCGTTGTAGATCCAGTTGTTGACGTCAGTGGCATGCTTTTCAGCCTTAGCCTTGTCGGTGATGCCTTGTACACCAGGGACGGTCAACGAATAGATGGTATACCCAATACCATTGTTGTTCGAAATGTCAAACCGTCCACCGGCAGGACTTTTGATTTCACTTAAATATCGATCGAGGTCCTTGGGAGCGATGTACAAGGCAGCCTGCTCTCAGCTACTGTCAGCCAATGCAGGGATCTCGTAGGCCTCTTCGAAGGAAACTTTTCCGCGCATGATGATAGATCCCTAAGATTGGCAAAGAATCTATAATTCTATAATGGTTTGAATGTAAGAAGTGTGACAATGCTTTTATCAAATGACCATCTGAAGAGATATAGCTCGTAATTATAGGTTTCTGTAGCGCGTAGCGACGTCACCGTGAGATAATGATGAGCACTGTGTCAGTCTGTCTAATAATTATTTTTTATCTTTTTTATAATGGGTCTGGACACATTCGGAAGTCGGCGGGCAGCGCATTTCAAACCACGAGCCCTGCATTCAGCCAAAGCAATGAGACGGTTGAGACCTAGATCAGGATTTCGAAAGAATCAATTTGAATTTCCAGGAGTCGAGTTTTAATGTGAAGTTTAATAAAACGTCATGCACTACAAGACGGCATATGGCCCAAGTGGATGGCGTTGACATAGGAAGTAATTTTCCGGTTTCGGGTTCTCGATTCTCTAGCTACCCACCCACATAAGACGCGAACTAAACTATCTTATGGGTCCTGTGGGATTCTAGATCAGTAATATGCGATAACTAATTCCATGATATCCTGGTATTTCGGTCCTTACGGCTTTTATATTAGGTTGCCATCGGTCCTAGTCAGAACATGGTTTTCCGCCTAGAAAGAAGGATAGATTTTCTCGTTTTGACTCTGTATATTGGTTCATGCCGTCTCTCATCGCTGTTCATTTTGTGTAGCGGAATAAGAAGTGTTCTACTGTCTCGCTTGATTGGCCATATGCGCATAGCTTAGAATCTGCTATAGTGATCTGATTTAGATAGCTGTTGAGCCTTGTTATTCGGGTCCGAAGCTGGGCTAGGGCTTTTGCTTCTTTCCGGTTCAAACTGTTATATAAACTGCTTGTATATCTTACTGCAAGGGCTATACCCACTTTCTTTGAATATTTTCCCCTATCCTCTGGGAGAGTCCATTCTTGTTGTATTGCAGCCAAGGCAAGTCGAATCGCTGTTGATTTAGCTTGGAATGGTTGTTTCTCGTGTTTCTGTTCAACTCTTGTTGATTTCTGTGCTTTAGCTTTTGCTTGTTGTTTTAGCGTGACATCTGCGTATGCTGGGATCCAAATTGTATTAACCGCATTTCCTCGTTTCCGTAGGGACTGGGTCTGTTTATAAATCCGCTGAATCCTTTTTTGACTAGATTGTTGAGTGGGATGGCTGATTGCTGCCAGTGCGGATCTATTGCTACTGAGAATGGATATCTATCTGGTATATGTCTTGGTTCAGGCGCTGCTGTATAAGGATTCTGCTCTGTCCTCTTGCCCAATGTGAATGAGTAGCACATATGTGGACTTGTTACGTATCTTCAAAATCGCATAACTGGGAATGACGGGCAATTCCTCCCTACAATACATAATTAGTATACAGCAGAATATAACATGTAGATCAAAATAACCCCCACATTGATACTATCACAAACGCGGGTGCAAACGTTGGATTTTCCTGTGGTAAGTGCGCAGATTTCCACTAATCAGTGTGGGAATATAAGGCTAGGTAGGCTGATTTTGAGCTGCAAGCTGCATCGGATTACACCAGGACACCAAGCCTGTTTTGGAGTGGGCTAGCCATATAGTCTAAGAAAGTATAGTTCGAATACTTTCCTGATTGCTCTCACAGATGTCGTAGACCCTGTCGTGCACGTGATCTATGACTCACCTCCAGGCAACCGCGTGCTTTTTATCGAATGGTGCACCAATGTCTGAACGTGGAACATGGTGTTTTACGGACCCAGTTGAATCTGACCAACAAACACATTTGGAAGTACGTATGATCGTTTTTCAGTGCATAAATAAAATATACAGATTATTTTTCAGTAGCGTGTTACTATTATAATTACGTCTCCACGCGGCTTCTGGAAAACTGATTACTATTCACTTTAATACTCTCCTCTGTACATTGTATGATTAGGCTTAACTCCGCCCAGGTGGTTAGTTCCGAGGATAGACGGCCGCCGCTAACCATATTGGGGAAAGAGCAGCGCACGGCGAAAATAAGCGCCGACATCAATGGACGTTCGGCTGTTCGCGAACTGCCGCGGCCGGCTCCATTTAGCTGCATCCAGCCAGTCACGGCACGTATCGGCTATTCGGATGTACCATGATTGGCTCGCCCTATACACACGCCGAGAAGTGGAGCACATTATGGTCAATCACAGTGGTGCGATGTGACGAGAGCACGCGGCTACTTGCATTCGGGTGGGTCCTCCATATGGCCAGATGATTAATCTGATTTCATTGTTCTGTATTGCCTTACAAGTCAACAATTTCTGAGAACACTTCAGAACGCTCTTGGAGTCTTGGGTTGCTGTATCAGTTGATATAACTAGTATGAGCTGGTGACTGGGGAGTAGCGGTGTGGCGCCAGTAGTGCCGATCTGCATCCTGGTGAGATCTATCCAACTTATATCAACGGTTTTTGCAGCCTTTCAGAATCAGATCCAGTCAGATGAGGCTTGGTCGGACGGGCCAGGCCCGGCTCGCCGTGGGTAAGCCAGACTAACATTGAAGGTTCCTAAATGTGGGGCAGGACTGGGCACAGTGCGCCGCGCAAGTTTAGCATCGCAAGAAACAACTGGTTACATGTACTTGTCGTAGTTAACTCCGTCTGAAGCATGACAAATCCGAATACCATGGGATGCTCAGTAATACATCTTTTAAATCCGGCTTCTGGAAAACCCGAAGACATGGACCCTCTGCTGCTCCAAAGCTGCCTTGTTTCATATTCTTTATATATGGCCATGTGGTGCGGCCTGCTGTATCAAATCTATCTAGATTTCATCCGAACTTAGCTTCACATGCCAACAGCTTTGCTGAGGAAAATGAGTTCCACCAAGTTTGACTCGCAGGCTACCACGCCTACAAGATCCAGCTTCGATCAACAAGCCCAAGAAATTCCTCCAATGCCGCAAAACGCCCGTGGCCGCCTCGATACGATACCCAGCGTCCTGTACACGGACGAGGCTCACAATGACGGAAACGAGTCTTCTCCTTCAACAGCCCGTGAAGAGGCTGATATTGAGGCTGGACCCGGTATCAAGAAAGAAGTCAGTGAGAAAGTGCCGGAAACAGATCCCAACCTCGTCGTCTGGGCCGGGCCCGACGACCCTGAAAATCCGCAAAACTTCTCCGTCCCATTCAAATGGACCATAACCATGCTTCTATCGTCTCTCACCATATGGATAACATTTGCCACCTCGGTCTTTTCCACCGCAACTGTGGTGACTTCTGAACTATATGGTGTCAGCGTCGAGGTGACCACTTTGGCTACGAGTCTTCCTCTTTTCGTAAGTTCTCTTTTCCTAAGCACTGTTAAGCGCCACAATCTAATCTAAAGTTTACTAGGGGTTTGCCATTGGTCCACTAGTTTGGGGCCCTCTATCGGAATTGTATGGCCGCAAAAAGCCTCTGTTTTTCGGCTACCTGGTCTTTGCCATTTTCCAAATCCCCGTGGCCGTCGCCCAGAACCTGCAGACCATTCTCATTGCTCGATTCTTTGTGGGTTTCTTTGGCTGTGCTCCTTTGGCTGTCATTGGAGGCACCCTGGCAGACATCTGGGACCCGGTTGATCGAGGCGTTGCCATTGCCTTTTTCTCCGGGGCTACCTTTGGCGGTCCCACGTTCGGTCCCATTATGTAAGTTTTTATGGTGTTTTAAAATATGTTTATCGAGTCCTTTTCTAATTACCCAGTTAGTGGCGGCTTCCTCGTTGAATCATATCTCGGCTGGCGATGGACAGCCTGGATTACACTGATTTTGTCAACTGCATCAATGATAATCGCCTTCATCGTCGTCCCCGAAACCTATGCCCCCGTCATTCTGCAGCAGCGTGCAGCCCGGCTGCGCGTCGAGACCAAGAATTGGGCTTACCACGCCGCGATTGACGAGAACCCTCCTAAGATGGGCGACATTATGACTCGCTACATCCTCCGGCCCTTCCAGATGCTCTTCCTCGAGCCAATTCTGTTGCTCGTCACCATCTACCTAGCCCTCGTCTACGGGATCTTATACCTCACTTTCGAAGCATACCCAATCTCCTTTCAGGAAGTCCGCGGTTGGTCGCACGCCGGTGTCGCCGCGCTGCCCTTTCTGAGCATCCTCGTCGGAGTCTTCATCGGCGGCGCCCTCATCATATTCGTCACCAAGACTCGGTTCGCGCGCAAAATGAAGCAGCAGGGCCGCGTCGTGCCTGAAGAACGACTGCCACCCATGATCATCGGCTCTATTTTGCTGCCCATCGGCCTGTTTTGGTTTGGCTGGACTTCCAACAAGAATATCTCCTGGGTGCCGCAGGTCATTGCCGGCGTGCCCATTGGCGCGGGTATTCTGGTTATTTTTATGCAAGGGCTCAACTATATCATCGATGTGTATTTGATGTACGCCAACTCGGCCATTGCCGGCAACACATTTGTACGAAGCGCTTTGAGTGGTGCGTTCCCGCTTTTCGCGACGCAAATGTACACCAAACTCGGCGTCGACTGGGCATCCAGTCTACTCGGGTTTTTGACGGTGGCTATGATACCGATCCCCATCTTGTTTTACATCTATGGAGCCAAGCTTCGTAGTATGAGTCGGTTCAATCCGAGGAAATAGATATCTCTCTCTTCGTTTCTTTTCGTTGTGAGATGTGTTTCCGGTTATGTCCGATATGTAATAGAACCTGCATTGTGATATCCATTGTATATAGTATACTAGCGTGCATTTTTCTAGCATTCATTGATGGTGATACGTTGTTTTACCGATACAGGAAATTGCGGGAGGTTAACGCTTGGTTACCTCCCTATAACTTTGCGACGTCGCGAACCTCGATACACATAAGGAACCATTACAAATATCAAGTATAATAATGTACCTTTAAGTATCGAGATACCTGAAGAAGGCCGTCCGGGGATACGATTTTTGGTTGCAGCGGCACCGATTAGGAACGGCTTACATTACTCAACTCGGTAGTTGCAGCATTCCGCTTTAACATCATTTTATTGGCAGCTGCACGTCTGGTATTTCTTATTTTAAAGAATACATATTTAGCATAAATAACGAACAAAACTTGAGTCGCCGATTGTGTTGATATCTTTTCATGTAAGCAAAGGAAATGTGATCTCGCCCACAAAATTCTCCCCAGTATGAACATGATGTTTTCCAACGTTCAAGTTCGGAATATTTCTTTTTAAAGGAGCATATTCCGGTAGAATTGGGTCGTGTCCCTTGATCTCTAGGCGAATTGACTCGCCCTCGTCGAAAACGATACCACCTGGCCAAATTCCGATTTCAAGCTCGACAGTTTCACCAGGTGGAACCTTTTCTTCCTTATCGTGCGGATACCATACCTCTGTGGGATCACGACGAGCACGCATCTCGTCTGAAAGCGAAGGATCCTCGGCCGTGGCTCTCTTCGAAGCTCTTAGTCGCCCACTAGGTCCGACGTATTTGTAAATATTTTCATCTGCTATATCAGACGGCTGTGTTCCCGGCAGTTGATGCTCAAACGGGATGTTGTAGTGCAACAGTGCATTGCCCTTACGATCTAGTTTGCGTAGTATCAAGTAGACATCCATATCATCCAATTCATCACATGACATGGAGATCTTGGCCTTTGAAAAACCACACAACTCTGTCTTTTTGTCAAACGTATAGGTGAAGTGTGCCCCATCATCATCCCATGAATCCGACTGATAAGACAGTGTAGCCCGGGCCGTTGGCTTAGAGTGGGTCAGTTGCCCCTTTGAACAATCCAAATAGAATGTTTCATAACGCGTACGTTGAGGGGGGTAATTGTCTTCTGGTCGGAACGAGATTGGCGGGCCATTGTAGCGCAGAAGTGATACGCGCACCTTGGGTGTTTCTTGCCAGCCATTGTCCTTGCCTAACAGATAATGATCGAGAAATCGCTGAAGCTCATCATTTGCTAGGGGCTGATAGATATCAAACCATTCCTGGGTGGGATGGATTCGAAGCCTATTGTCGCCGCGTCAGTGATGATTCGGAAACCGAGGAGGTAACAGTACCATTTTTCTTTTGAGTTTGCATATTTCCAGCCTCGAATTGATCCTTCTGTATGCAATCCAGTCGAGTAACTCGCCAGAACGTACATAGGAATGTCGATATTTTCCAATTTTGGATTCTTATCCTCCCAATATGCATTCATATGGGGATACTTTTGAATCATACTTGCCACATCCTCTCGATTGTTGTGGCCATTAAATTCCTGCATCAGCAGCTCCCAGAATCGGTAGTTTGGAATGCCTCCTCTACAAATACTCTCTCGATAGAAATCGCCAATGCCTTCCCACGGAGCGATTGCTTTGAGATGAGGTGGTTTTTCGGCCGCAATGAGCCTTATTGAGTATGGTTAATGATGGACGAGATTATTATTTATATAATGAGTTGACGTACCACTGTGTTATTGCGAGCCAAGAATTACCTACCAGTGCTACCGATCCATTGCACCATGGCTATTCCGCAATCCACTCGACAGTGTCGTGTCCATCTCGTCCTTCCTGTGTTCCGAATATAAAAATATCCCCTTCTGAATGATAGCAACCCCGAGAATTAGGCTGTACGATGACATAGCCGCGCGGGCACCATTTAGCTGGATCAGGGGCTTCGAATTTCTCCAAGCCACTTAGATGGGCTTTCCTCACTCCCAACCAGGTGAATTCAGTTGTTTGGTGGTGTCCTTAATAATAAACGAATGAGCAATTCTTGCTATTACTTTCAAGTTTTGCATAGCAGACAGACTTACCTGCTCCTGTCTTTCCATATGGCGACCAGGCAAGTAACGCTGGCAATGGCTTGCCATCGAGTTTAGCTGGACGAAAGATATCGGCGCGCAACCGGACCCCGTCGCGCATTAGAATGTCAACATCCCTTTCCCAAATAATTGATTCTGGTAATGCGCGGCGATCTGGATCACGCTGCCATCCTTCTGGAAGAACTTTTGTTGAAGGACGATAGTCAATCCACCAGTGGTGGAAATTCCGATTGCTGTGGGTGAATTCGACATCGATGCCGCCAATTTTGTGAGACATGGTGTAAGAAATAAAGATTGATGACTTGTCTTAAATCAAGTATACATGCAATTCCTAACCATTCAACTACTTACTCTTTCGGTGTTACGGCGTTGGTGGAACATTAAATGAGGGGGGGTCAAACCGCGAGAGAAATGTCATAGCAGTACATAGGTATCATTCATATCTTACTGCAAAGCCCACTTCCGATACTAATATTCCCCGAGTCTCTGAAGACTGACGGACTTGGTCGGTTACTGAAAGCAAGCATCAGTCGACGTATCTGAGAGGAAAATATGTCGCTTGAAAGTATTCTAAAAGAATTTACGGATAGGGAGGGAGAATCAAATGTGCTCAGAGCTAGGTGGTACATTGTCGCAGTAAGTCTAACGAGTGATTTCACCTATCGACCAAGTCTTGCACAGTGGATCATATCTAAATGAAATTTTTGTTCAAAGGGAGTTGCATTAACAGCAGCGAGTGCTGGAGGGAAAATTCCCGATTTGTACAGGATTGCCGTACAAAACCTCTCTCTGGCCGACCAGAAACTCGTCCAACGGCGATTGAAAGAAGCGATTTTGAAAACGAGCTGCCTATACGGAGTCCCACGCTCCTTGCAAGCATTACTCCCTCTGTTTGCTACCTTGAAAGACGAAGAGATAGATCATTATGCTCCCAGGTAGGAAATGCAACTTTGATATTTTTGAAGCCAGAACTTTTCACTCATCTTTTAATTTTAGATGGGACTCAAAGGACTCTCCAGAAGCTGTCAAGGTTCGCGAACAAAAAGCTCGAAAGCATTTTGATACCCTTTGGTCGCCGGCCGCTGGGGAGGCAAATCGACAGAAGCTTATGAAATATCAACCAGATTTGTGTATGCGTCTGATGTCTTATTTTCTCACATTCTGTTTACTGACTTGGAGTTATTATCTCTGTAATGCAGACCTTCTCAACTTGAAACACATCTATGAAATGCACATATCTGAGGATTCAATTTTGTCACCAGTCGAGACTCAAATGTGTACTGCGGCCTCACTAGTATGTTCTAAATGCCCTATTCAGGCAATGTGGCATACGAGGGGGATTGTTCGACTTGGCGGAAGTAAAGAAGAGGCTCAATTTGCAGTTGACCTTGCGCTTGCAATTGCTCATTTGTACGACCTTGATACAAAAGATGTCCTTTCGGTAGATGAGATTGACTTTGAGGATACAACACCTCACTAGGTGTCTACATTATCCATCCTACGAATTGCCAAGGATCTGTGTAATGAAACACTTGAAACGGCTACGGTCTTGGGAAGCCGAATTGTTAGCAACCTGAGATTAGCACTAGTTTCCAAATACAACGTGTTTATATTTGACCATTCGGCTCAACTGTGGACTGGAATTCCATATGTTATGTTTTACAATCCGTTAGTGTTACTTCGGAAAAGGTCGAGACTAAGCAAGGCCAGCTTCTCCGAAAATCAACATCCGTTCTATTGATGTACAAATAGACCAAGTAACCTCATCTGTGTACTTAAATGAGCAGTACCTGAACCAAATTATATCTAAAAGACTGGAATTGTGTGTGTCTTAAAAATTTGAGGAGATTTCAGCATTCGATATGTCTTCAGCACAGCCTCTACCTTCTACTCGACGTATCGTGACTTCACACGATGAAGATTCTAAAGCTGTAATTATGAAAGACAGCCTAATCGCTGGCCGACAGACAGCTCATGGACCATGGATACAATTACTCTGGTCAAGTGAATCTTTACCACCGAATGTTGATCCCATCGGAGAGGACAAAGGTCTTGCGGATACTGGACTATCTAACAACGGAACTATTGTACGCATTGTCGATTTCCCACCACGATCAAAAGGCATGGTTCATCGATCAATGACTTTGGACTACATTTTTGTGCTCAAAGGTCAAGTCGTGCTCACCCTCGATGACGGCTCGCGAACAGTCGTTGGTGAGAATGAAGCAGTTGTCCAGCAAGCAACTATGCACGGGTGGGACAATGAAACGGACGATTGGGCGAGACTACTTTGCGTTTTAATCGCAGCGAAGCCACCAGTTGTGAATGGGGTAGAGCTTGGCAGTGAGATCCCATTTCAGGTATAAGTCTGAATATGGTCTGATTTGCCATCAATTTTCAGAGAGTGTCCCGGATGTGTCTATCAAAGTTGATGGGTGTGGTCGGAAGAAGTGGGGGAGATGAGGGCAATACCGGTTTTGGGGGGGTTCTATGATATTGTTCAGTTACGTTGCTACAACATTTTGTAGATTAAAATAAATTATAGAAAAATATTCTACTATATATTAAAAATATAAATAATTATAAAATATTTATAAGTATTCTACACGACGGACGGCAACGCCGAAAACCGCTCCCGGCCACCCGTTCGTCTGCCGCAATTTTTTTTCTGGTTGGAAGTTGACAATCTATAAACAGTCAACTCTCCAATATGTTCTGGTGAGCGGCCTTAAGGATTAGACATGATATACTCTAACTGCTATACCTAGAGAAGCTTCCCTTCCCATTGAATCTTCTATCTTGAAACTAGGCGATGATGTCCCTCGGGTCTTTATCTGCTCTCGTGTATATCATTCTTGTAAACATGAAAACGTTTCAATTATCCCTACAATCTTAGTTTCATTGCCTCTCCACGGACAACCCTTTTCAAACATCCTTGAAATCGTCATGACAATGGCGAGACCAGCGGAATAGGCAGAGATCCTACCAATTTACCGGCTTATAACCACAGACAAAAGGAAATTTCGGTATTTTTTTTAGCGCCTACATCTATCTGTCTCGGGATGCTATATGGTTAATTTTTCTAATATATCATAGATTTGTATATATATATATATATACATGATTAACGAAATGGGAGCTTTGATCTAATGTTACCTAGGTAGCTATTGCAGGTCCGGTTCGAAGCTATAGAAGCTCTACACAGAATAATTCGATAGGCAAAAAAAGAAAGAAAGAAAATAAACACGCCTCGAAGCTCTGAAGCACTCTTATACTCCTTCCTCCCCGTAACCCTGGTCCTGGGTCTAGCCAATAGTAATCCTCGAAGCCGTAGCTATAGGAAAGAAAAAAAGGACTAATCCTTCACATTTTCGCAACAGTTTGTATTTAGATAAATAAGAAAAATAATTGTATAACAATTATTGAAATTAATACACCATTTTCCATGTTATACGGCCAGCTGCTTAGCCCTCCCTTCAGGTGAACAACTCACAAATCGCCAGCGACGCGCATGCCACATGGGTATACCCTTATTCATAACCCATTTAGTCACACCCTTTACAGGGGGGAAGACCTCATGCCACATGCCACCTTCAAAATCCAGCGTGTCCATATTCAACAAGAACACGGGGAGAACATTGAGAATAAAGGGTAGCGTCATTGTCTTCTTCCCAGCTGCCTGGGCAATTTCAGTGATATTGATGGGGGTTTCGGGCGTGTCGTATTTGGCCAGTTCGAGAATGGCACGTGGTTCTGCCGCAAGGTGCGAGTGGAATGGGTCTTTGAATGAATCCATGATGGCGACGAGCTCGGTGCCGAGGAACTTGACGCCTTTTGTCATGAGATAGGTTTTGAATTTGCCCATGCCGGCGTGGAATGCAGCTACCCCAAATACCATGTTAGATTAGTTACCTAATTTAGGTGGAAACTATGCATACCGTGCTCACGAACCGCGCCATCCATAAGACCACTCTTCCCAGCAGCTTTATCAACATTTGGAAAAAAATCTGTCTCCTCGTAGCGGTGATGCTCGGTAATCACTTCATGCCAGGCCAGACAATAGGCCACAAAGTCATCTTTGTCTGCAGATGGGACGCGAGGGGCTTGCTGGTAGATGGTGTTGAATCCCCGGATGAATGCGTTGTGGCTCAGGGCCATGTGAGACGCTTCAATAGTAAACGGGTCTGTCTGGTATACACTTGTGAGATGGTACAGAGACAATGCATTGCTGCTGCAACTCACCTTGCCGGTCTCGAACTTTGGCGTATGAATGACCGCCAGGGGAGCGTCGGTATACATTGGCGGTTCCATGGTGAACATATGAAGTATTCAAATGACATCAACCAAGGATATATACCCAAGTGAAGCATCCAAGGCTATATATACCATACCAGCAACGACGCTAATAGTTCAGCTCAGCTTCAATATCTAATTAAATAGTAAAGAATATTAATATAAACATGAAAAGCCTCGAAACTAAAGCTTCACTGCTTATTGTGCTATATTTTATTGCCTGTTTGGGTTTAGATCGTTGGAGATTTTTAGAGTTTCGAATGAACTGCCCAAAACGGTTAACGCCCATTTTAGTGCCCAAGTGCCCACTAAGAAGTGGAATATCGGATATCAAATCTATCAATGTTTTTTTTAATTTCAAGATATGTCGAATATCTCTCTAGTGAATCAACTACTCTATCGGGAAAGGCAGCTATAAAATGCCGAATGTAGGCCGGCCAAGCCGCAATTGTGCCAGTTGTCGCCAGAAACGGCAAAAGGTATGACATAACGGCGGATATTGGAATTTCTGAGACATGGAATACAGCAACTTGTTAATAAATCCTATTGTGCTGTAGTGCGATCTTGCGCGGCCTCAGTGTTCTCAGTGCCTACGAAGAGGGCAGGCATGCCCGGGCTATCGAGATGGATTCGATCTTCTATTGCGAATTGAGAATACATCGACCGTTGAGAAACAAGGAGGCAGAGTTCGTCGTAGAGTAGCATCCGAGCAGGACGAAACCTCGACGATCGGAAGAAGCCTATCGGATCTGAGCCAGGGCAGCTTCAATCCACAGGAACTCCACAATTTCCATTTCTTCCGCGCAGTCACAGTGCCTAGTCTGGCCGGTGGATGCGACTTTGGCTTCTGGACACGTTACACGCTGCAGGCCTCGCATGTGTACCCGCCACTGTGGCACGCCACTGCTGCACTGGGCGCCATACACCGTCAGTACATTTCCGATAGTAAGTTGCTGCTGTATAATTTGGCCGCCGCCGGGGCTGTTGGTGGCGTCCAGTTTGCACTTCGGCAGTTTAATAAGTCGATCCAGAGCCTAAGGAGGATGTTTTGGTCCGCCAACAAGGCGGCGCTAGACAAACAGGACAAGGTTGTAGTGCTGACCTTGTGCATTTTATTCACGTGTTTGTGTACCTTGCAGAATTGTCAGATGCAGGCTTTGATGCACATAAATCATGGGATAAAGCTTATACATGACTGGGGGCTTGATAGAAGCATAAGCGTCCATCAAAGTGATGCTGATGTGGCCCTGGATATGCTGCAGGTCATGTTTACTCAGTTAGACACGCAAGGCACACATATTCGAGGAGGCGTGGGAATGCAACCTGCAGAACAGACTACTACTGACAGCAGCCAAAGCCTGTACACATTGCAGCCTTTTTATTCATGCCTGCAGGCCTATGTTGAGATGGAAAAGCTGATCAACCGCTTGATACGAATCGACCAACAGCCCAATGGTGTGTCTTGCATCATCACGCAAAAAGAAGCATGTTCCCGTGACTTTACTTTATGGGATACACGCTTCCAAGGCTACCTAGCCACAAAATCTGAAGTCGTCGAAGGAAACCTGCTCAAGGTCCTCAACATGCGCCGCCTATACGTCAAAACGCTGCTCAACGACCCAACCAAGGGCGAACTCGGACATGACGAATTCGTTGACCAATACGCGATGATTGTCACACTAGCGGAACAAATTCTTGAAGTGAGATATGCCAGTGAAACTAGGGCTGGCAATAGGCAACCAGACTTCTCACTCTCGGTCCCCGTTTCAGAGGCAATATTTATGACGATAAAGCGCTGTCGCGAACCAAGCATTCGACACGGGGCTTTGCAGCTGCTCACAACCTACCCACATCGAGAAGGCATCATGAATGGCCCGATGGCCGGGGAGATTTTGGGAAATTACGTAGACTTTGAGGAGCGAGCATGTGCGGGCTCTTTGGATGAATGCAGCAGCGTTGGATCTTGGATATGTCAAAAACACCGGGTTAGTTTTCATTCGTTTATGCAGATTTCACGCCTGGGGGTGCAGGGAATGGCGAGATGGAGGGAATAATAAGTGTTCAATTTAACCTAATTTTATCCACATCGTATGTGCGGCGCTACCGCTTTACCGCGAGGTCGACAGTAAATAGCCATCTGTCAAGGGTAATTGTCAACGAGAATAGGGCATGAGGAAGGATACATAGACTCTAGCAATATGTATATTAACGACTTGTTATTCTACCACAGAGTTGTCCCTATCCTTCTTAGCGCCGATACGTCTCCATTCCATGCCGAGACTCGCAACAAAAGCAGCACCAGCTGCTCCCACAGAAACCAGAAAGACATTAGCAATAGCATCACCAAACGCATCGCGAACTGCGTCCAGCCGTGACTCGCTAACAATGTTTTGCAGGTCCGTGCCACCTGATGCGATAACAGGCGCTTCATTAATGCCTGGAATCCGGGCAAGTCGATCAACGAGCGATGACTGAAACACATTCTCAGCAACACTAAGCCCGATTGCCCCCCCAAGGGCCTGAAAGAGCGTTACCAATGCATTCGCCAGTGGCCTATCCACAGAAACAACGGCAACCTGCACAGCTAGGTAGGGGATCTGCACTGCAAATCCGTAGCCAACACCCATTAGCACTTGGTATCCGAACCAAGCCTTCATGGTACTCGACCGAACCAGGGTATGCAAAAGATAGCAACCCGTACAAAAAATGGCGGCGCCGGACCACATAACTGGTACGTAGTAGCCGTTCATCATATACGTAATCAAGGTGCCGCTGACCAGCGTGGCAAGCGCGATGGTGATGCCAGAAGGCAGGATTTGTATACCAGACACCTTTGCGGATGTGCCTTGGGCGGCTTGGAAGAGGAAGGGCAGGTAATATGCTTGAGCCATCATGGCTAGTTGTAAGACACAGGTGAAGATGCAGCTGATTGCCATGGAGCGCTGGGAGATGACGCGCGTTGGGATGAGGGACCTACAGTATAAGTAAGATATATTCTTTCGCAAAAGATAGGAAGTGGCTTACTCGTCTCCATTCCGAAACTGGATTACCACGAATACAGCCATCAGGAGGCCAGCGCCCAGCAGACAGCCCCAGACACGTGAGTCTGCCCAGGAATATTTAATGCCTCCCCAGCTGACGCCTAGAAGGAGGCAAGTTATGGTTCCCGTCAAAACGATAGCGCTGAAGATTCCTAACTTTTGCAGCTTTTGCCAGATTGGCATGTCTCTGTCAAGTCCGGCCGAGATAGGCTTGTACAGAAATGTGAGAATGGCCACCGCAATGCAGCCAAATGCTAATCCGCTCGTCAGTCATATGGCTATCGTAACAACACCGTGGTGGTACTAACGGAGGTTTATCCAGAAACAGAATCTCCAGGTAAGTCTGGGCGTGTCTGTGAACAGGCCTCCAAGAGCTGTTTGTTCCACCATCATCAATCATTAATCAAACCACAAAGTAGTTTGCTAGCAACTTACTCGGCCCGAGAACGGATGAAACGCCATATATTCCTCCTATAAATCCCAAAAACAGCGGTCTCTTCCTCTCTTCAACAGCCAGCCCCAAAATAGTCAATCCTCCACATAAAATGCCTGCAGCGCCGAGGCCAGCGACAGCCCTACCAAGAATGAATGAATTAGAAGTAGGTGCGGCGGCACAGACGACAGATCCAACTTCGAAGATGAGCAGGGCTGATAGGAATACACGTTTGGTGTTAAAGAGTGTGTAGAGTTTGCCGAAGGTGGGTTGGAGAGACATTTGGGTGAGGAGATAGGCGCTGCCGTACCATCCTGATCATTACATGTCAGTACGTACATGTCGAAATTACGTTGGGGTTGTTTTCTTACCGACGTCGTCCAGACTGTTGAATTCGCTAGTAATTCTAGGAATCGCGGTGGCTTGGAGGATTTCAATACGCAAGAAGCTAAGACAATGCACGACTCGACTTACAGATAATGTCATTGTCCAAGGCCACCATGAATACTGCCGCGAATAGAGCGAACGAAACAAGGATCAAGGCTCTGCCATGAAGGAAAGCATTTTCAGGAAGATCAAAATTGATAGGAGTAAGGGCATCATTGGCATTTTGCAGTTGTTTCTCTTGCCGTGCATCTGTGAGTTTCTGTTCGGCGTCCATCGTAAGTTTCATGTCTTGACACTTTGGTCATACTATCGAGCACAAATGCGTTGGTAACTAAAGTCGGATGGACAAGTATGTACTGTATATACATCCTATGGTGGGATTCTACTCGTCATCTGTCCAAAGAGTACAGGTGTCCAAATTTCTTTGTTCATTATTCATTACATTCCGGCTAAAGGTGCCGGCGGGGTTGTAGCCAATTGCAATTATCTACGCATTTGGCCAGGGTTCTTAATAGGTTTTTATATTAGGCTTGTATGTGGGACTAGTCAGATTTAAACAATGTGCGGTGTGGAAAAGGGAAACCCTGCATAATCATTGCCGGCTAAAGTTGGGACAGGGCTAGTATAGCTCGCTCCCTTGTCAAAGGGTGCAGGTGATAGGTACATATATTTAATTTGCATTTAGAATCAGACACAACAGATTTTGTACCAGCATGTAATTTTCGCGCGGAGTAGGGCTCCAGAGCTCCTTGATATATTCTCCCTTGCTAGAAAGAAATCCTCTCAAAACCCGATAGGTGGGTAAGTAAAGCATGCGACGCCTGAAGTCACTAAGAACTTCCATTTTGTATTTGATATGCCCTCACAATGAAGACAGCTACTTAAAACATCTTCTGCTACCCATGCCATATGACATATGGTTACAGATACACCAGCAAAGCCTCACTTGCACCAACCGTAAACGTGGCTTCCCCGGCCGACACAGTCGTTGTCTCTTCTACCGCAGTCCCCTGGATCGTACACGTCCCATTCGCAAACGTCTGGCCTGCAACAGTCGGATTCTCACCATAATCTACACGGGACATCGCATACGGCGCCGTCAGCCGTTTAGCCGAGACGCTCGAACCAGACAACCCAGTGAGAGTAAGAGTCTCAGTCGGCCGTATTCCGCTGGCGTAATACTCTGAATTGTACAACAGGACCTTGACGGGGGAGCCGGATTCATAGATCGCGTACGCAGCGTAGGCAGTTGTCTGGTCGTCCAAGGGCGCAATTTGGTCTGCGCCGGCGAGGGCCATAGCAGCGAAATAGGCGCCGTAGTAGGGGGCACCCATGTCGTAGCGACCCCACCAGCAGTATTGGCCTATTGATGTTAAGGTGAAATTTTTATAAAAAAGGGGAGGGGGTTGTGCTTACAGTTGCCGATGGTGCCTTGGTGGAAGTAGAGAGCCTCAGTTCCCATGACCAGGGATTGCATCACATAGTCCACAATCCAAAGAGCCGCGCCAAAAGTAGGACTAATAGTAGAGCCTCCACCGGTAACTACATCTCAGTTAGAAGAGTGCCGCCAGGACTGTCTGTATTGAGTACGGCGGTAGGACATACTAGAATTCGTCTCCCCAAAAATATGCGGCTTCCCCTTTGCATTCGCCGCTTCCACCTCTGCTGCAAAAGGCTCTATCTCTGAGGCAATTTCTGTATGGCTCATAAGCGTTTCAAGATCCTCAGTGCTCGACGACTGCGGGTAATTGTGTGAACAGTAATCTTTGACATATTCATTGGCATCCCCTTCTACAGCCGTCAGACCGACAATACTCATGGGCGAGGTGCCGTAGATCACGCCACCAGAGATTATGTCGGATGTAGACAGATTGCCGCATACGGCTGTTTGCCATTCTACCTCGGACGCGTAGTCGGCGGCAGCGGTCCAGGATTCGCCGTCAGCGATGGGGTCGGTGCTCACGTAGACTGTTATATCACAATTCTCTTAGCAAAGAAAGACTGTTGAAGGGGGCTAGGATGTTATGCTCACAATCCGGCTCGTTTCCGAGCTCAATTGAGAACAGATTTTTGATATCGCTCTTTGCAGCAGTGGCTGCATCGATAGTATTCGACAAATTATCAAGACGGCGATTGAGGCCTAGAATAACAGTACCGTCATACTCGGCCGCTAGGGTGAAGAAAGAGGGACCAAAAGTAAGGGTTTCGGGGGCATCGTCTGGGTCGGATACGGTGTATGTTACGGCGCTGGTAGAGGTTGGGTCGTATGTAGCACGGTCTCTATATTATGCCTAGTCAGGAACCGATCTAATCCACAAAAGCTCTCTAGGAGGTAGGCATACTGTGTTTTCCCTCCAATTCTTATTGGTGGCCATGTGCCGGTCAACTCCTCCAGGTTATGAAGACAAGTGTTGGTTGCATCGACGTCTGTTACATATGCTGGCCAGGTGAAGAACTCGAAGCTGGATGAATTTCAACACAAAGACCAAGCAGACCAAATTCCAGAAATCTTACGAGACACCGACTGGAGCTGCGGCGAGCTGGCCACTTGCATTTGAAGGCGGTGTTGGTGGGACAGAGAATGTGAGACCTGATACCACGGCCAGGTGGCCTAGAAGCCAAGCTGACGAGTGGATGCGAGTCATGGTACGTACAATATCCCAACAAAGAAAAATATTCTTGCTAGCTAGATGATCGCCGGTCACCCTGTCTAGCGGAACAGAGCTTTATATTCATCTGATCAGCTGCCTCGGTACTTACGAACTCGTCATTGCTCCCTACAGTGCAGATCAGAGATCAGACCCCCCGCAAGATGCAACCCTGTTCGTCAATTATTAATCAATCAATGCACATGAACATCACATCCGACTTCCCCGGATTTACCCCATACTCCTCAATCATCTTGACGGGCATGAAATTACCCGGCATTATTCCGCCAACGCCGGCATTTATCCTCTTTGGGAAGGTGTTAGGGTTTGGCTGTCAATTGCCGTCAATAGCCGGCGGGTCTGCTCGGGGTGAGATAACCCGATGGTGGGAGTGCAGTTCCCCGCGACGACGCGCGATAGCTACCTAGTAGCTTGATATGAATTTTTAATTTCTTCACAATTCACCATAATTAAGATGTAGATGACAATAATTGCTCCATTTGACGCCACCAAGCTTGCCAAGCAGGAACAGAATAGCGACGCCGGAATTTTTGCATGATGGTCACGGTTGAGGAGCAACAGGTGCGTTCCCAATCACCATTTCCCCAATTTTTTACACCTGCACTGATTCAATCGACATCAGACAATCAACGAACTCCAGACCAATTGGGTCTGGGTTCCAGATTGGATAGACTCGTCACCACTCAACACAGTTGGACGAATAGTCAGATTCACGTGCAGCTTCAATGAATGAGATCTTAATCGTGGTAGTCCGATACTTTGCTAGTTCGAGGAGGGCAATGCCATTTAAATAAACAGCTTTTCTGGATTGACGACCGTCGGAAAGACCGAGGCTAGAGGTAAAATCGTCGACTTGAGTTCAGCAAAAGGTTGGGAGGCACAGATTAAAGATAATATTTTTGTTTCCGATGGGACGGGTTAATGATGTGTTTCTCCACGTAAGTGTTTTATTCGCTACAATATCGCGAGTATGGTAACTAATTGCAAATGTTTGTATAGATAAACGAGCGGATCAGTAACATCACCGCGGATACCCCAATGGCCACCCCCAGTGTCACCCCTAAACCCTACGGACTCAAAACACTTAGTGGAGAGCTCGCGCCATGGCGTCTCCGTCCACGCGCCATCCCTATGCCAAAGAGCACCCCAGTGAACGTCCAAGTAATCAAAGTGAACCAAAGCACCGCTCCAGCCGATGCGTGGAACAAAATTGACCTTCGGAGCCGCCACAAAGACACAAGTAAAACTTAAACTTACATATTCAACCCAGCCGTACAAGAATCTGGTTACAGCCTTGACAAACGTGTGGACGGCGACACAAGCAGACCAAGGAGGAACAGAAGACACAAGTCTCTGAGTCTAGCTATACCGATTACTCCAATGATACAGACCCGCCAACCCTTGGTTCCACCAAGACGACAAAAACCAACATGTCCGATGATAACATCGACAACAGATGTTCACCGGATTCCGACGAGGAGGAATAGTATACGCCGGAGGAAGTCGACCAACACTGATCATGAGAGGCTAGTCGAAAGGGGTATTAAGTCTAACAATAGTTCCCATAACGTTGAAGATGTTCGCACGCACAGAGAGAGGAAGCAGCGGGCCTAATGAATCAACTTCAATACTTAGTTATTCGCGGGATTTGCGACTATTGTGATTCCCACAGACAGAAACAGGGCAAGTATATGCATCATTGGCTTCAGCAGCGAGTGCTAAGCTGATTTGAGCTTCAAGAGGAATCGATCCAAAGGCTTCGTTTGGCCACAAATGTTGCACAAATGCGTGTCGTCCGCCATTGATTGGTGGTCAGAGAAGAACCAGCGAGAGAGGTGAAAAAGGTGTTGAGGTTGGAAAGAGAAAGTGCAAAATGGCGGTGATATATTATAGAAAGACCGTACCCTAAAACGTTGCCCTAGTTTATGTACAAAAGAGGAAAGATACAGATAAAAAGTCCAGGTCATGACTACAGCTTTTTCTCACTAATCACGGTGCGCGCAGGTATAGTCAATGACTGAATGAAAACCTACGTGTATGTTTATTTTATTAGTGAGACATTTGAACAAGTCGAAAACCATAAGTGAAAACCAACCACGGCCATAGCAGTTTACTGCGCATTTGTTTGGAAATTCAATACTGTTCGACAGGTTTATATATGTAGTAGCATATCGCACAGAGACGGGACCTTCAAATTTCCGACCACACAGTCAGCTTCCTGCAAATTGACATGTCACATCGGCATCAGTGGAAACAGCACATGCATTGATCATCTCATTGCAAATGTGACAAGCAAATTCTAACAATTCCAAATTGCTATAATATCCATCAAGTGGCGGCGGCAAAAAAAAGCACGTGCGCACCTGCGAAGCGCTCGTTTTTAATTTTGACGCTGAGATACAATTTGGTACACGTTATAAACTTTGAAATTCATGTTAAAAGTGGCAGCTGAGATCCTATAGTACACAAATATATATCCCCAAGGGTATCTAAACAAAAAAAGGCCTACACTCGCCAATCATCCAATTCGCCAATTGATTAATCGAAAACTCCGACTCAAACACCGTTGCCATGCATTATGTCATTATATGTATATATATCAACCTCCCTCCTCGCCAGATTCTGCCGACGTCGTTGTAATATGTGTTTCGGGCACGCTTGGAACAGTCGAAAACGTCTTGTCCCGAACTTGGTCAATCGCTCGTGCGACTTCCCTGCTGGCGATGCCCTTAAGCTCTGTGAGATGATCTCCTTCTAAGCTTCCTACATCGCCGACGCTTTCATATAGCTTGCGTGAGATGTTGCGGTTGATATCTGTATACTCCTCCTTTGTAATAACCCTGCCTCGGTAGAAAGGCTTTAATTCGGACCCGACCAGTCGTTGTACATCTGTCTTGACAGAAAGCGACAGGTTTTTGCGAGAAGGAGAGTTGTCATTCGACCTCGCACCGGAGTGGTCACGCCTATAGCTTCGATGGTGTCGTCTGTCTGGGCGAGCATGAGAGGCATCACCTTGACTTTGAGCCGGTGAGACTGAAGGGGAGAATTCCGGCGCAGGAGAAGACGCGGCACTTGAGGATAGCTGCATCGGTGAGACGGCTCGCCTTCGAGAGAGGGGTGGAGGACTGGTAGATGATTGTCGGGGTGACGATGGGTTTGAAGATGCGGGTGATATGGACGGCGAGGAAGGACCGGATGTGCTGTGGAATTCGGTGGGAGTGTTTGTATGTACAGATGGCCCGAGGGAGTTATTGCGTCGGGTGTGAGAGGAATCCTCTACCTCTTTAAGTAGGGATTGTAGAAAGCTAGGTCCACTGGCGGTGTTATCGGATTGGACGCGAGCTGCAGACCGCGATGCTTCGCCATTGCTGTTTTGTGTGGCGATTGCTGCTAACTCTTCTGTACGTCTTGTGCGTGGCCGTTTCAGCTTTCTTTCGGGCTCTGTCGGCTCTGGGGAAGGAGACTCCGTGGGTTCTCGCCGCTTTCGGGACGGATTAGGATCATCTTCCAACTGCCTGGCTCGTTCAAAGGCGTTCCATGCACGCACTTCTTCGACCGACTCCGGCTGTGGGGTCGGGGCACGCGGGACTCGAGGACGCGATGGCCGAGGGACGTATTCATCTAGGATTGTTGTAGGGTCTCGGAAGGCACGGCCGTTCCCTTGTCGTTCTGCAACTTCCAAACGGCGCTGCCATGCACGAGTAGAGTCGCGCCGGGATCTTGAAGAGTGTATGATGCGGTTTTGACGGAAGCCTCGGGCGACTGGGAGTTCGGTATCATCGAACGGAAAGTCAAGATCGAGGTTCAACCTGTCATATACAGACTGCCACACAGCAGCCCACTGGAGGGAGTTGGCTTGGTTGCGGTTACGAAGCGAACGCTGCTGCGCACGGGTCCGACGTTCCGGTTGCCGGCTGCGACTGGGTCTGCTTGGGGTGTCAGACACTGCGTTAAGCATTCGCTGAGTTTGACACGCCTCACAGTACCATGAGCCAGAGGGCACCTCGTCCAAGCCCAAACAGTAGGTATGGGACGGCACATCACACCCATCACACAGCAGCAACACGTCTTCGTTATCATTGTCCCCACAGACCGCACACGGTTGCGAGTCCGAGTCGTCGGTGATCTCTTCCTCCAAGATCATGAGCGGATCCAACTCCGCCTCTTGGACTTTGTCTTGGACAGGGTAGATAGACACGGCGGGACCTAAAAAGAATGAGCTTTGAATGCACAGTAAGGGGCGAGTCGACTTACCACCAAGTGTGTCGCATAGCTCGACGGTATTGAAACTCGCCCGGCAGACAGGGCAGCTGTTCGCCCTTTCCACCCACGGCTTGAGGCAGTCATCGTGAAAGGCATGGAGACATGGCACGAGCCGGGCAATGGTCTGTTTGGAAGGGGCCGCAGCGGGCTCAGCGGCATCCTCCTGGGCGGACGGTGGCTCGTCTGAACCATCATCATCGCGATTATCAAGTCTTGGCACAGATGGGACGACGACGGGAGCAGGGCTGCTGGGGGCGCCTCCGCCAAGGTCGTTTAAACACACAATACAAGTGTCGGCCATCGGACGAGGGATGAAAGCCCAGAATGTGCGATGGACGGCTGAGAGAAGGCATGAAGAGCAATTAACTGGACCAGCAGCGACCTTGGGGGAGTAGGAAGAGAGGAGAGTTGCAGGTGGGCGAGCGGCGCCGTTCTTTTGAGGCAGCGCGCTAGGCCCGGTCGGGTTTGGCGCGGGCAACGTGACCTGATCAGCTGCGAAACAATAAGGAACGCTCGCGCTTGGATATCATTCTTTAACAAACCTACGCCTCTCCACCAGAGTCCAACGTGCTGCAGGGAGTCGTTTCTACGGAATTTTCCGGTTGCACGACTCGACGTGCGCCTTTTTTTTTAAATGACGGCCCTTGTCATGATGTGGCACAGGGACCTCGATTAGAGAACGGCGAAAGAAACTGTACTGAGGGTTACTTCTAACAATGAAACTCAAGACTTGACTCATCGTCTTGGTGGCTATTTCCTGCTTTGGGAAAAAGTTCCTCCCACGTAGTGTTGAATGTGTTGGATATAGGGGCCGACGTGCTGGTGATGACTTTTAGCTGCATAACAAGACAAACTACTGCAATGCACCTTTTACTTTCCAATCACTTCGCACTCCGTATTTAGCTATTATTTTTAGTTACAATTCAATTGCATGAGTGACCGTGGTTGCGCTCCTCGATGTTCGATGCAGTGTCCACTGTCCAACAAGCTACTCGATCGCAGTGGAGACGCGCGAGACACTAAGCAGTAAACACAGAGGGGAAAGCCTGCGGAGGTGACCAACACAACACCCAGTCTCCTTCCATAGCTCCTGGAACCCAACTGCCCATTTTCTGCTCGGAAGAAGAGAGAGCAGCTCAATATGCAGTCTGGAATATCAGGTAAGCCTATATTGTTTCATTAAAGCACACCACAAAACACGCTCGACCTGGCTCGCTCGAAACCCCGCAGTTTAGCATCACCGCCAACAGTGAACACTCGATAACTGACCCCATCGCACTCTCCAGTCTCTTCGGAATTGCAAAATGCTTTCCAAGCATTCACTTCAGACGACTCGCAATTCGCCCTGCCCGTGACGATTACATCCGAGAGTCTGCAGCCAAAACCTGCAGTTCCCTTCTCGGGCTCCTTCTACTCGTCCGTTCCCACGCTACAGTCCGTCCTCGAGCCCAAAACGCCCATTTTCCTGATCATTCGCCACTCGCCTGGCACGCTCGTGGCATTGACCTATATTCCATCCAATGCAGGCGTCAGAGCAAAGACTCTGTTCGCCGCAACGCGTTCAACGCTGGCCCGGGAACTGGGGAGCGAGAAGTTCGCTACCACGGTTTTCGCAACAGAGGAAGAAGAAATAGTCACCGAGCAGGCGTGGAGAGAGCGTGATTTGGAAGGGAATGGCTCTCCTCAGGCTGGATATCAGAGAGAGGATCTGATGGATGATAAGGAAAGAGAATTGGACGCCGTGCGACGTGCCGAAGAGGAAGCCAGGCACGGCACTGCGGGCAGGGATGTCGGTACGGGAGGGACATTGGGCAGAGTGAGTGGGTATGCTACAGGTGGTAGTGTCGATATGCCTATGCCTGTGGACGAGGACGTCAAGTCCTCTTTACGGTCTATACAAGATGGGCAGCTGGTGCAGCTGGTGGGTTCAGGCCACTGGTATTATATCTTCTCTGTGTATACTGACTTTAAGTACAGTCTATCGACGTCCGTTCCGAAACCGTTAAACTTGCCAGTACCGACTCAAGTGTCTCTCCTAGTAC
This sequence comes from Talaromyces wortmannii, assembly GCA_001939245.1. NCBI lineage: Eukaryota > Fungi > Ascomycota > Eurotiomycetes > Eurotiales > Trichocomaceae > Talaromyces > Talaromyces wortmannii. The sequence continues at coordinate 514,555 of MJVA01000002.1, read as the reverse complement.
AGTGGCATCCAAGATATCAGATTCCTCGCCTCGATACAGCTACTATCACTATCCCGGATCCGATGTGGTCGTGTTTATATACACCTGTCCCTCAAGCTCGAGTATCAAAGAGAAAATGCTCTATGCGAGCACTCGGCGAATGGCGATCAGACTGGGTGAATTGGAAGGAATCAAAGTGGACAAGAAGGTAAGAAATTTCCCTAGTCGACAATCTCCAAAACCCCCATGATTTTAACACCAAAGTCTAGATTGAGGGTTCTTCGCCAGACGAAATCACCGAAAGCAGACTGCAGGAAGAGGTCAGCCCTCCACAGGACGAGGCACCGAAACGCGGATTTGCCAGGCCCAAGCGTCCGGGCCGGTAGATGGTGACAGGTCGATGGCGTTTATGAAATATCCACGTTCAGTTCATAGCAAACCGCTGCTGTCCCCAATTTGACCTTCCAGATGGGCGGGCGGCAGTACTCCAGTATTGAAAAAAGACCCTCTCGTATACCGTGTATAAAACTGCCGCATCCACCATAAGACAAAGCTGGAGACAGGTAGAACTATTGATTTCGAAAATTTTTCTTCTGGTAGAACAAATCCGTCCGCGAACTGCCCAGATTTATAATCTTCGGGCAGCCGTCGCGATCCTTCTCCAGACGCGTACACTCGAAACAGTAGAAAGCATCACTGATACCCTCGCCGCCGCAGACGATGCACTTATTCTGGTAGTTTCCAAAGGCACACTCATCGCAGATGCGTACCAGGGTCGTCGGTCGCACGTAAGAGTCGCAGACGGGGCATTTGCCATCGCATTTGTCACACAAGCGGCCGATGGAGATGCCGGGCTGCTTGCGGCACATGACGAGATCGGGGTGATGGCGAGACATGGTGAATCAGACGATCAATGCGTTGTCGAGTCGAAGGGGAGGTTTCAGGGAAGATGCAGGACAGGCCGAGTATTTATGGGTTCTGTATGGGTGAGGTGTGAGGTGAGGGAGAGGGAAGAGCGTAGGACAGTTGAAGGAGAAAGATTTAATGCCCGCACATGGTCCAAGCGCCACTCGGGGCCTTCCCGTGGAGCGCAACTGCCCACGACGCAAGCCATGATCCTTTTGCGACAGTTCACCAGGTTTCCTTCTTGCCGCTGCCACGTTGCTGTCACCGTCTGATTAAATATTTCCATTATGGAAGCGGGGTAAGTCCCTACGTGGCGCATTCTGAGGTGGCAATTAGCAGCCTAATCACTGATGGTGCTTCCAGAACTCTAGCTTCCGCCGTGGCCGTTGTTGCTCAGCCTGAAGAGCCAGAACCAGCGCATGCGTCGCCAGAGACCGGGCATAAGAGACGCCAATCCTCGGTTTCAGACTCGGGAAGCAAGAGACGCCGTACCAGCGACCAGCATAATGGCTCTCTGCACGATTCACACCGATCTCCCTCGCATCATGCCACGGATCCAGACTCGAGGCGCCCTGCGGCGAGAAGAGGAGGTCTGGCCGCAGAGGAACGCAAGCGCAGCAAAAGACTTTTTGGCGGATTGCTTGGAACGCTTTCCCAGAGCTCTTCGAGTACAGCGCAGAAGCGTCGGGTCGATATCGAGCAACGCCAGCAAGCAAAACTTCGAATGCAGGACGAACGGCACACTGAGGTACAGCAGAAAAAGAAGGGTGATCTTATAGCCGAGCGACGCTCGCAACAAAAAGAACTAGAAAGAAGGGCGGTATGTTTTCATCCTTCTAGTCTCTCAATCATAGTTCGGTCTATTGAGAGTTCACCGGCTTATATTTCTTGTTAGATGACTGCGAAACACAAGAACTTGCTACAGACGGCAAATTTCCTGCGGACAAAGACACAACCTATCCTGGTAGGTTTTATTCTATTTAGTGTTTATTCACAGTTCCAAATGGCTAACAAGGACAGCTGTGGCTTCCGTACCAATCACGGCCCGAAGACGATGATATTATCGACAAGCAGATCGAGGAAGCCAAGGAGACTATCGCCAAAGAAGAAGCCGAATTTGAGGAGCGATGGCGAAGCAAAGAAGAAAAAGAAGACCGGGAGCGAGATGCGGACAACGAGAATGCTCCACCAGAAACATCGATGTCGCAAGAAAAAGACGAGTCAAAACAACACGATACCGAAGACTCTAGCACACGAAATGTAAATGACAACATGAGCCCAGAACCAAAACCGACAACGGAAGAGCCAATTTCTTCTGGTAACGATCAAGAAGAAAATGATGAGAATGCCGTACCGGCTGGAACGTCTCAACGCAATGAAGATGAGGGTGAAGAAGTCATGGAGGAAGACAAGGAAGATATGGTTATATACTAACTAACGATTTAATTTACACCTAGCAATTTTATTTTCAAAGGATGGCTATGGAATTTGAGACGAGGCTCCCGGGGAGCTCTGCATGCACGCCGTCACGTCTCACGTCTCACGCAAACAGAGCACATCACCCATGTATTATCTCCACCGGAAAATTATGTATAATATTCTTACTTATGACCTATCCGTTCAATATTGAGAGCTGAATATCCAGTCCTGTGTTTCTTTTCATAGGGCACGTGATCTGTAACCTCGGCGCAATCCTGGGCCCCTCTTTTAGTAAGAAGGATGCCTCAAACATACAGCTCAAGTTAATCCGTCACAGCTCAATCAATTTCATGGAAAAAGCTATCCAACATGGCTTCCAAGGTTGACAAGATAAATTGCTCTAATGACCCTCGTGTTGAACGACGCTCCGTCGTCTTGAATGGACGGAATTACAGTAAGCATGGGGAGCTTTCCCGGCTGAGCATTTCTGGTGCTGACATGAAGTTGCAGGCTATTTTTATGGCGAGCCAGAATCCGGCAAATGGAAAGCTACAATTTTCTTTGTATGTCAAGCTTGAGATATCTTTCTCGTCATCATGGCGAGTGTAAATTGCTTTCATTTCCCATTCACCTCTTGATTTTCTGTTTATGCTGGTGGTATCTCGGACCTCGGCATTTCTACACATCGATGCTACATTGAACCACAATAACTTGACTGATGATAAAATGCGAGCAGCTTCACGGTTTTCCAGATTTGGCCGTAGGATGGCGCTATCAGATCCCACATGTCTTGCAACTCGGCTTCAGGATCGTTGCGCCCGACCAACTGGGCTACGGTGGAACTGTAAGTTCTCTTTTCATTCTCTGCTCGGTAATTCTGTGACTGACTCAAGGATAATAGGATGCCCCTGTAGACCCAAAAGAGTATGCGTACAAAAAGATAGCTGCCGACTTCAAGCAACTTGCCACTCAGCTGGGTGAATCAAAGATCATCCTGTGTGGTCATGATTGGTAAAGAGCACTCCTTCATATTTGGCAAGTCCACCGTTAACTTGGATAATTCTTTTATCATTAAAGGGGCGCAGCATTGACATACGCAATTTACCACCATCAACGAGATTTGATCTCACACATCATCACTGTTTGCGTGCCATACGGCCCTCCGCGAGCCACATTTACTTCGCTGGACGATATCGTGGCCAACTTGTTTCCTCACTGGGGCTATCAGCTGCAATTCCGATCCGGCGAGGTTGAAAAAGTGGTCCATACAAAAGAGGACATCAAGCAATTCCTATTGGCTTTGTATGGTGGCAAAACGTCTACGGGAGAATGGGGGTTTGATCCAAGGAAGGGCATCGCTCTCGACAAAATCGGCCAGCTCCATCCTTCGCGGGCCTTAAACGGGGAGGTAAGTTTTCTTTTATCTTTTTGCCTATATTCCCCTGTCTGCCCCACAGAAACTAAACCTTGATCTTCTAGGAGCTTGAATTCTACGCAAACGAATATATGCGCCACGGTGTTAATGGCCCGCTGAATTGGTATCGCCTCACGGAGATCAACCACACAGACGAGAAGCAATACGTCTCTCAGCCAAACATTGAGGTTCCGCTGCTTTTTATTCAAGCTCTCAAAGACCTCGCTTTACCCCCCTCTATGGGCAAATCAATGAAGAAGTATATCCCAAACATGACATTGGAGCAGGTCAACACATCGCACTGGGCGTTGACCGAGGATCCCAAGGGTGTTAATCGCATCATTGGTGGATGGCTGGGCAAGCAGTTTGTTCTGGATGGTCAGAGTAAATTATAGTCGACTGAAACGTATGTGGCAGAGCAGAGAAAATTGCCATGTGTAGTTAAAAAGGATATACAATGCTATCTCCATTTCAAGAGTCGAGGAAGACTGCTTGGATCAGCTGAATCCTGAATTGCCATAAGCGGAAGGAGAAGAACAGCGTCGTCATTGTAGGGCTGGTAGAATCAGCTGATCCCTGTGCCTTCGTGGCAAGAGATGAAAAGTTGAGTTGAATAGGAGCGAGAAAGATACATCAAATATTCAAGGTTAAAAAATATTGATTAACTCGTTAAAATTCTTGGGTTTCCACAATGCCCCATTTTTGTAAAACAAGGACACACGTAGTAGTCGTACAAGTCGAGGTGTCCTTTCTGTTGCGAAGATGACCAGCGAAGTGCGCGTGGGTATCGCCGCCTGCCTTGTCGGGCAAATATTTTTCTTTGGAAACTGAACATAGTTCTAGGTAAAGAACTGACTGTCCGTTTAATCACAGGCAGTTTCACTCTAGAATTCCATTCCTGTACGTCGTTGAGACAGAACCTGAGTAACATGTTCGCACAAGGCTACATTGGTCAGCGTCACAAGAAACTTCCAAGATTCCATATCTTGATCTAATTCCAACTGAGGAAGCCGTACACATAATGTGTGACAATTAGCATTGCTATTAACTGAATAGAGACTTCTAGTACAGGTGACAGAGTCCATTTCAGCTCGATTACAGACCATGGCCCACAAATTCTCGCATTTGGGACGCAAAAGGCGAAAAACTCCGACAGAACTAAACCTCTATGCTACCTCGCTAAATTGTATTGAGGCAAGGGCTAATACGAACTGTCTTGGCGCTGACTGCAATAGGCCGAAAGAGCGAAAGCGGAGGCCCAGATGATCAGATAATCTTATCAGATTTTTTTAGTTCAAATGGTACATATATGAGCTCTGTCTTCGTTGAATTATTTTCTCCTCGTGAAGGGCTCATTCCAAGATAAAAGTCATGGAGGGCCATGAACAACCCATCGAAATGGTGCCTCACGACAGCGAGGATGTGTCGAAAACCCCCGATAGCACCGCTTCGTATCAAGAAGGTGTCCAGCAAGTAGAAGCAATTACCCAGGCGTGGTCGAAAAGAGCGTTATGGATTACTTTTGCGCTGTGAGTGACGAAGATTTTCTTAGACTCAACTGTCGCCCTGATGAAAATTAAACAGACTTTATGTAGTCTCCTTTGTGGACTCTCTGACAGAAGCGACTCAATCCCAATTGACCCCGTACGTAACCTCGGCATTCTCAGAGCATGCCCTCCTCTCTACTACCAACGTCATCTCAACTATTGTCGGCGGTGTGACTGCTTTGCCGATTGCGAAAATAATCAACATCTGGGGGCGCGTTGAAGGGTTCGCGATCATGATTATGTTAATTGTTATTGGTACGTCGACGGGATGTAGCTGGATAAAAGCGTAACTGACTCTTTGCATAACAGGTCTCATTACAAAAGCCGTTTGTCACAATGTGGAGACGTACGCAGCTGCCCAAACACTATTCTGGGTTGGCCATATCGGACTAGGATACATTGTAGACGTCTTTCTTTCCGATATGACTACATTACAAGGCCGAATGCTGATATTTGGTATCAATACCACACCATCAATTGCTACAACATTTTCTGGTCCTGCTATTGCGCAGGACTACCTCGATGGAAGCACCTGGCGGTGGACATTTGGAACTTTTGCCATTATCATGCCGGTTTTTGCTGCCCCGGTCCTGGTATCTTTCATCCTCAACCGCCAAAAAGCAAAAAGACAGGGATTGATGCCAGAGAGAAAATCAGGGAGGACTTGGTATGTGTCTATTAGACACTATGTTCGAGAGTTTGATGGTAGGTGCTCGTATATGTCATATTACGAGCTCAAGAAAACTCACCATAACAGTCCTTGGAATTCTTCTGGCTACCGCTGGCTTCGCCTTGATCCTTCTCCCTCTTAGCCTGGCTTCTTCGTCCGCTAGAAAATGGCAATCCGGTCATATTATCGCCATGCTCGTGGTTGGTGTATGCTGTATTATTGGATTCGTCGTCTGGGAAAGATGGTTTGTTCCGATACCGTATTTGCCATGGAAATATTTGAAGGACAGGACCATCCTCGCCTCGTGTGTGTGCTTCTTCACGCTCTTTACGTCTATCTAGTATGCGCTCTCATTCATATTATTTCATGTTGTATGTGGGATCAATACTGACTACTCTCATTAGTTGCTGGGACATCTACTTCTCCTCGTATCTCCAAGTTGTGAACCGACAGACTGTGAAGAATGCAGGATATATCCTGAACAGCTACTCCCTTACTTCCTCTGTCTTTTCCCCGCTGGTTGGCTTGTGAGTGTCTAGCTGGACGACAATAAAAATGTACCGCTAACATCAACGCAACAGCCTCATCCAACGGACTGGCCGATTTAAGTGGCTTGGTATGGCTGCCATCCCTTTCACAGCGCTCGGTACCGGTCTTCTGGTCTATTTCCGACATCCTGGCACTGGAATCCGATATCTCGTCATGTGTCAGATATTCAATGGTGTTGCCGGCGCTATTATTCCTCTCTGCACGCAAATGGCGGTAATGGCTTCAGTCGGTCACAACGAAGTAGCCGTCGTGCTTGCGCTGCACACCGTCTTTGGATCCATGGGCGCGGCGATTGGTCTTGCAATCTCCGGTGCCATCTGGACTAATAAACTCCCCCAGGCCATCCGTACTCACCTCCCAGAAGCGGAGAAAGATCAGTATATGACAATCTACGCGTCGCTCAAGACCCAACTCAGCTATGAATGGGGCTCTCCGGTCCGTGAAGCTATCGTGGCTGCCTATGGTGACACTCAGAGACTTCTCGCCATCACGGGAGCTTGTTTTATTCCGTTGATGTTTGTCACGATTTTTGTGTGGAGGGATTTGGATGTTAGGAGAGTCACGCAGACAAAGGGTAACGTTTTCTAATGAAACATGTGAAGATTCACAGAGACTGGAAAAGACAGATGTGGTCACATATTATAATATAAACCGTATGTATTGAAGCCTACGAGTAGCAATATTTGTGAAAATGGCATTTTTATCCGATCTTATGTTGGGAAACATTCATACAGATAATTCGTTATGCTGATCGATGCCTTCAACAATGTTTTTCCATCCTAGTAGAGCAGAGCACATTCAAAATTCTCGGCTTTGTTTATGTCACCCGTGCCCTTGTACTTTGCTTGTTTTGGATACGAGCAGATCGGACGTTGTTTATCGACGGTGAAATCTTCGTAATTGGTGAAGCGCGATCCAATTACGTATTCTGGAGCTGTGCCGTTCTCAACCCAGTTCATGAGTGCCAGCAGGACATCATGTTTGGAATCTGAGTAGCCCGGCACACTGTAAACTGAATCGCTGAGTGCTGTGGCTTGAGTAGGGCCAGCAATATACCAGGATGCATTCATTGTCGATGGCGTCTGGGAACAATGCCTATAAAAACAAATGTTATGATTGTTATTACTAAGAATGGGGGTAGATATTGGGGACATACTCCATGCCAGGGATAAGGAAGAGACGATAAAAGTCGTCAATATCAATATTTTGAGAAACAACGGTCTCAGCGACATGATCACGGAAGTATATGCCAATACCGGGGGGAACGATGGCATCAGAATGACCGTGGTAATGGATAAGTTTACCGCCTCGTGCGTAGAATGGAGATAGATCAAAGTTATCAGCCGAAGAATTGCCAGGATTAGTGCGATCTGCGTACAAAACGAGATCATAGTTAAGGTCTGCCGCAGTAAAATTGGCCAAACCCAGGATGTGCCGCATGTACCAATACTGCGTTGCTTCATTCGCCTCACTCCCATCGCCGTACACACCGGACTCATTCCACATAGCCTCACTTCCGTATAAAGCATGAGCATATACGAAACTTTGGTTGGTCTCTACCCAGTCATTGTAGATGTGGTGCAGGGTCTCCAGCTGAGGACTGGTCAGACAATTCGTGGTCTTGTTCGCTGTGCATAGCAACGGTAGGTAGTCAAAATTGCAGCCTAAGGGATCTGAAATTATGCTATCGACCAAGCCATCCTGTGGATCGCACTGGCGAATGGCCTCATCTCCTATCAAGGAGAATAGTTCTGTTGGAATAGTGTGTGGAGAGCCTTCTGGAGCCTGAAATGTTGTCTGTTTCAGATTGAATATTTGTTGGTGCGTAGTCCACCAAGCAGGGCATCCAGAAATGACTCCATCGTAATCTTCAGGAAACATCTGTGTCTCTTTCATAGCTTGCCGGCCTCCGGTAGAGCATCCAGTGAAGTAACTGTATTGAGGTGCCTTCCCGTAATAGTGCTCAACGATGAATTTTCCGTATACGCTGGTGAGATGGTTGGCTCGCCATGCCCAATCGTTAATTGACTCGGGGTTCATCCACCATGTGCCCTCCATATCAGACCCAGTATGGCCGGTGTCTGATCCCACAGCGGCAAAGCCATACCGAAGACCAACGGCCTAGGTGTGACTGTTAGCCTCTGTTGCAAATTTCGTCAGATGTCGACAGATAGAATATCACCAGTCATACCATGTCAAGCCAATCGATATTTTCACCCTCCTGCGCGGCTTGGCTGTGCACATTTCATTAAAATGGGCTCTGGTTACGGTTAAAGCTATGTTCAGCAGCAGGACTCACAAAAATCGTTCGTTCCATTTGTCCGGTAGAAAAATACCAAAGCTGAAATGGGTCCCGACGTCAGTTGTGGCGTTGATTTGGACAGCACAAGTAGCCGGCAGTTTGCTGGGGCTACCTCCGAATGTTGTGTTTGGGTTCACAAAAGTAGAGTTCTCCGCATAATGTTCTGCATAAACAACCTGTGCAGTTGTTCCATTGGTATCGAAAAAGCTTTGGAATAAATCAACAGAACAATTGGACGTTGTAGCAGTGACGCCTGCAGCTGCAAGGAGCATCAAAGATGCCCACATAGCCATTTTGCACTGGTTTGAACGGGAATTTTTTCATCCGCCGAATAGTCGAAGCTGTCATCACATATTTATGTCCATTTCTGGGTGACGCGGCCATTGGAAATACGCGTTGAGAAGCTCAACTCCTCAGTATCAAAACATCACAACCCCACAGTATGCGACTCTGTAAGATGGGAAACCGAAATAAGAGTCAAGTCTAAAAGCGAGTATCCAACCATAGTCTTTAAAAGACCGGCCCTTGCAGCGGGGACTTTACCCCTTTTGTATTTCAAGTCGACCTCGATTCGCTGACGCTTGACGGGCAATACCTTTACCCGCAAGTGGCAGATCAGGTTAAACTCTTGATCGAATGGTTGGTGAAAGTGGAGCAGCGACGATCATAAACAATAGAAAACACAGGCTTAAATGTGGAGGAGTCCATTCGGCCGAAGACGTGGCCCGAGTCTATACTCTTCTGAGAAGTGTTAAGTTCATAGCTCTAGATCTACTTGAAACGCCCTTTTCTTTTATATTTTATTATCTCGGGCGTACGGAGCGCAGAATGCAGATAATCGTTACGTTTCTATACACGTAATAGTGCTATATGTGTTTATATCAATTGATAGTTAATAATATCGGCAATTGTCAACATTGAATGTCGAGTGTTGGCTCCACTCTGGTTAGCGGTCGGTCTTCGGCCGAGCTATGCTCTGATCATCTTCGGAAACCGTCTCTTTCTGTGTCCAATGATTCATTTAGCTTGAGTCCGGGTCAAGCCAATCTAACAGAATTACTTATAGCTCCACGTAGTATCGTGCCTACTGAAAGATCTCCCAGAACGCGTAAACAGCAAACTAGACTCTTCATATCGTATTACGTGGATATATCGCTTCGCCGGAAGATTGAGAAATATAAGAATGCAGACGTGCCATATCTGAATTGAAATGTAGACCTAGTCATATTCGCTGCTACATGCAACATTTTGTTTATATCCTTGCTGAATTTACACATTGGTGTCTCAAATCATTGTCACGTACTATGTTGAACTTCAAGAGTATAACACTTGCTGCTCTTGTGGCGTTCAGCTCCCGAAGCGCCGCTCAGGGATCTTCTTCCTCAGCAAATTCGTCCTCCTATCTTTACGATGCCGAGCTAGTTGATTGGGATGGTGACGGAATGGTTGGCGGTCTCTACCGGCCAACCAACACCAGCAGCCCAAAAGCGGGCATAGCTGTCTTCGTCATGCATGCAGAGCAGGACTACGTTAACTTCGTTGCATGTTCAGAATTACAATCACGCGGATACACAGTCCTGTGTGCCAACAATGAGGCCAGTAAATGGGGATATATGACCGATTTGGATTTTGTACCGATGATTTTGAATATCGGCGCTGGCGTTTCATTCCTTCGCGGGTTGAGTTACATCGACAAGGTTATCCTGCTTGTAAGTAGATTTATGTTAACTGGAAATCTTTTGGCTTAGCTGACATAGAATACATGTCTTAGGGCCACAGTGGAGGCGGCCCTATGATGGCTGCCTACCAAAATATTGCCGAGAACGGCGTGTCAGCATGCAATGGCCAGGAAAAGGTGTACCCATGTACGAACGATGTGGCCGACCTGCCCGCCGCTGATGGAATCTTGTTCCTCGATGCCAATTACGGCCTTTCAACTATGACTCTCCTAAGCGTCAACCCTGCTATTGAGGACGAAAATAGTGGCATGAAGATCAACACCACCGTAGATCTCTTTTCACCACTTAACGGATGGACAGAAAATGGCGCAAACTACTCGGCATCCTTCGCAAAGCTCTGGCAGGGCGCTGTAGCCACCCGCTGGAACCGCATTATGGACGCTGCACTGGAGCGAAATGCTACAATTGCGGCCGGAAATGGTAGCTATGCCGATGACGAGTCGCTCACTATCCCGGACGCGCAGTATATTGGCACAAACAACAAGTTTTTTGCGCAGGACCCATGGAATTACCTATCACACACTGAGCATGAGTGGCCCTTACTCACACCCAACGGGAGTATCACTCAGGTGGTTCACACTGTGCGCGTGCCCTGGACAGGAGGCTCACTCGCGTCGTCATGGAGCCAGGGAACGCTCAAGACCTCGGTCAAGCGCTTCCTTGAGACCTTTGCCATCCGCGTGACCGATAACTTCAGCTACAACGCCTCTAGCTTTACTGGTGTCTTGTGGAACTCGTCCCAGACCGCGCCTATAGGCTCTGTACCTGGCATCAAAGTACCTCTACTGACTATGGGTATGACCGGCCACTGGGAGTACCTGAATGCTGAGAAGATCTACCAAGCATCCGGCAGTAATGACACAAGCATTGCATTTGTTGAGGGTGCCAGTCACCTTATTACCGTATGCACTGAATGTGAAAGTTATCCAGGTCAGTATGGTGACACAGTCAAAACATGCTTTGACTATGTGAGCTCTTGGCTCTCTAAAGCCGGTCGCTTCCTCTGATCCGATGAATGTTAGGACTATTGTCAGACCTCGGCGAACTCCGCCGGCAATAGTCCAAAGTCCAAATCTCATACAATTGTTCTAGTTCAATGTTAGCTTCAATATATTGTTACTTTGTATGGGTATAATTTAATTTTTTATATATCAATTGATTCCATTCATCACAAGAGTTGGAAGCAGAGCCGTTGAGTTTTTATGGTTTCCGAGGTGAAGCTACAAGTTTAAAAAGGCTTCCCAGGGGCATTAAAGGTTCGAGAGTTCTTGCAATTATCATTGGAAAATAAGTTAACGTAATAAAAAAGCTCCTCCATCTCACATTCGGCGCTGGGCACCCGAGAACTACTTACTGATACCCAAATCCTCAATAAAAAGATCAGCAGCTCTCTCACCCACCGCCAACGCGGTGTTATTCGTGTTTGCTGCAACATTATGTGGTAAAATACTCAAGTCTGCAATGCGCAGCGCCTCGACACCATACACCTTGAGCCTGCTATCAACAACCCCATTTTTCTCCCGCGGTGCCATCTTGCACGTTCCAACCGAGTGCCATGTGGTGGCGACATTCTCGCGCAGCCATTTTTCGAGAATAGCATCATCCTCAGCTGTATACTCGATATCTTGGACGTCCACCAGCGGGCCATGCGTTGAGACGCAGGCGGCTTTTGATGATGCCGGAAAGGGAGGGTGACCCGGCGCATACTCGCCTCGGTATGTTTGCATGCGCCGTGCAATCTCTCGCTGCTTTTTGTATGCCCATATGTGTTTCTTGAGGTCAATTCCATTTGAATCAGTGAAGAAGCCAGTATCAAAGTCAAGGCGGTCACCGAGATCTGGGCCGGTGACATGCAGGTGGCCGCGAGAGTAAGGATAGACGCTGAAGATGGTCATGGCAAAGTACTGCCCAGCCGGGATGCCGGTTGGATCTCCGGGAAAGCTGTATATAAATTGTCAGTGTATCGAAAAATAGACCTGGCTCATATTCTTCTTACCCGCTGACAATAGACATCAATGTCAATGGCTTGTTTGGGTTATCCCGAAAATCAGCATTCCAAGATCTCTGAAACTCTGGCCCAAGGGCGGCTACTTCTGCGTCAGAGGGACGCAGTTTGCAGGTGATGTCCTGGCAGTTCCAGCCCAGGATATCATCATTGTTTTTTATGATTTCTTCGGGATCCCTACGGCCGCTGGAGATTGCATCGAGTGTCTCCTCCGGATTTAAGCTCGATTTATAAGGGTATATGAGCAACTGATGATCCTCATATTCGTTGCCAACGCCGGGGACTTCAGTCACGACCGGGATCTTAGCTTGCGACAGAACTTTAGGACTGCCTATGCCGGATCTTTCCAACACAGAGGGAGTGCCGCATGCACCACTAGAAACAATGACTAGTTTTCTAGCATTGACTGTTCGAATCGGGTGCAAGTTCGGGACACCCCATTGGGAGTCTGGATTGGGTCTGTACTCGACTCCCACGGCTCGTCTGTTCTCTTTGTCAAAAAGGACACGTACAACTTGAGCTTGTACCACCACATGCAGGTTTGGATAATGGCCATCCTGCAGCTTTGGATGCAGGTATTTGGAAGCAGCATCTTGACGTTTGCCGTCTGGCGAGATGTAGCGCATGGCGCGCTGGACGCCATTGTTAGCATCTAGGCTCTGCAAATCCTCAATCTCGGGGAATCCGACTTTCCCTGCTGCTGAGATGAAGTCTTCTTCAGATCGAGCAGCCCGATAAGTACCGCGTGACACATGAATTGGACCGTTGTAGCCATGGCGATATTTTGCGCCAGGGCCATGGTATGTCTCCAGCTATGCATATCAAGACACTGTTTTAGCTGATGTTTTTGGAAGAAAGAAGAGACCGAGAAAAAAAAATACCTTTCTCAAATACGGCAGCATGTCTTCAGCTGACCATCCAGGGGTATTCCACGCATCAAAGTCTGATCGCTGCGCTCGACTGTACATCATAAGGTTGGTAGATGAGCCGCCGCCTAGAACTCCCCCAGAGGCAACGACCATTTCTCGATCACCCAGCTGCGTTTCCTTGTTTGATGTATAGAATATATTGGTTTTTCCAGTTGGAATAAGATTCGAGAGGAAAAGAACAGGTACAGCGATGCTGGGCATGTCGTTGTTGGGGCCGCCCTCGATAACCAGGATCTCGAGGCTGGGGTCGGCTTCAGCAAGCCGGGCAGCGACAACACAGCCGGCAGTTCCACCTGGAAATATATTTAAGTTATTTCCATGGAATTCAATATTTGCGACGGGCGGGGTCGGATATCAAACCTCCGGCAATGATCACGTCTACCTCGACGACGGCATCGGGCAGGTTGGTGTACAGGCCCATTTTGAAGATAGCTCCTAGTTATGTTTATGGATTGCACCGAAAAGAACTTTCATACGTGCAGGTGAGAATAGATGTATTTATACCAATTAATAGAGCGGCGAGACTTTGACCGTAGATCAATAGAAGTTCAGCTTGTTCAAGAATGGGGCCAAATGCGGCATAAAGCCCGACTCAGCCCCTCTCGAGGGTTGCTACAAAATGCCAAGTGGGAGAGTACAGAGTAGATGTACGCGGGGTAACCATTAACCTGGATAAAACCAACATTTCAACAGCAATAAGGTAAATAATTACGACTTTAAAGCGAGGAAAACTAGCCGATATCAACGTAGATAACCGGTCAAGGGCATATGAATCTGTAATCCGTCTTTACCAGACCCAGGTGTCAATTATTTGAATCCAATGCTAGCACTACACATTAGTACGGAATATTACTTCCTAAAATATATATCTTACAATGCCGCTGTTAGATAATAGGGCTGACCAACTACACATGTGTAGCCGAAGGCTTTAAATGTTTTTGGTATACCAGCTACATATATATATGTAACATGCTGAGAGCTGCTTTATTAATTTTATTTTCTTTCATCAATATTATTTCTAATCTTTCTTAGTGATCTTTTTTTTTTTAATTAAAAACAATTACGGATAAATAGTAAATTAGCAAGAATTGACTTCTTTTAGCTTTGGATTCAAACATTCAGCTCCCCCACTGTATTATGCGATCCGTGCCACTTTGTCATAAGCATTGCTTTGAATCACTATCCCCAGAAATTTTGGAATACGCAAAATCAAGAGGGCCATGCCATTTCGGTCACCAGTGGTCGGAGTCAACACTAGAACCCAGGGGAGTATGCTATCTACGTTGAATTTCTCCGACCAGTCAAGATTACCACCGGCGTAGCCAATGTGCGCGACTGTGACATTCACAGCCAAGGAAACCGGGGAGTCGCACTGACTGCCCACGGACTAGAACGACATGTGCAATGCACAATCCAGCAGCGAAGAGGGGATTATGTACTAGTCGGCGAAGACTCCTTGGTACAAGGCAATGGTCGTTGTTGTACCAGCCTGGCAAGTAAGGGTTGTAGCGTGGTCAGCGCCAACAGTGCTGCCAATACCGAGCATCCAGCCGCCATTGCACGTGCAATATGATGTCGCAGTAAATGTAGTATCCGTAATTGTCTTCGCAGGTATAGAAATACCGGAACAAAAGGTAATGGGTGGTGGTGGATTATGATGAGTTGTTTGCAGTGGCCCACCTGAAGGGGTGACTTTCTTTGATATTGGCTTCGTTGACCCATGCGAGGTTGAAGGTTTAGACATTGGAGATTGTTGGATGCTTGACGTGCGAGCTGAACAAGCCTTTGCAGACGATCCATCTCGGCGTACAAAGTTGACACAACTATCGCTATTTTCACGGTTCCATAAGACCGGGACGTCTCCATGTCTTGGATACGCCAGTCTCGTAATAAGCCTTTTGAGATTACGAGCAACTTGTCCTGTCTGTTATATCTCAGATTGAAATTCTGGCATTGACATGAAATAGGCAGCAAGCCCAGCCACCGCAGGTGCCGCTGTAGAAAATGGGTTGTTTAGCTTCTATTTGACGACGCCAAGTTGGAAAGGGGAGAGATATCATACCCATGGATGTCCCTGATAAGCGAACGATATTATTGTGATCATTTGATGCGCAGGTTACGTCAAGGCCAGGTGCGTATACAGAAACAACATCTCCCCTTTGAGAGAATGATTGGGGGATCCCGTCGTTGTTTGAAGCTCCCACAACAATAAGGCTATCCAGCCTATTTCTAGCATCAGCATATCCCGCTGGAAAGTGCTCTATAGCTATATTTTCCTGGTTGTTAGTGGGGAGGAAGCCAGCATAATATTCAAACCTCCTTGAATTATAACCAGTACTTACTCCCTCATTACCGGCTGTGCAAATGAACGGAATATCCAATCTTATTATATCGCGGAGCACTGCCAGGAATTCTAACTTTAGCGGGTTAAAGCCAGATACTTCGAAGTAAACTTGAAAAAGTGAGTTCTCGTCTTGATTTGAAATAGGTGGCCTTACTTACATCCCCCCGAGAGGTTGATAACTGCTTTTCCTTGAAGATGCCTTTCCTGGATGTCCGCGCCGATTTTGATAAACGCCTCCAACATGGCTGAACTCGAAAGAAAAGCTCCTACCAGTGGGATCTTGACTATAACTACATCGACGTCTTTAGCAAAACCGTAACTTGGCCCTGCTATCTTGGAAAGAACACAAGATCCGTGGTTTTTCGGATCCGTTAGTGTTTCGGGAGCGTCTGGCTCGTCGGAATCTACAGTGAATATCCACCGCTTGGTTCCTGGCATTGACGAGTATTCGGAATTTTGGGGATTAGCACCCGTGTCCATAACGTAAACTGTGATTCCCGAGCCTGCAGCAGAATTATATTTGTAATTATCTGTAAGATCAATGATAGTCACGTTATGTGGTTGGGATACCACCCGCAATGAAGCCAAAGCGTCGCTCTGGGAAATTAGACGACTCCCATCGGCTCTTTTAGAATTACCATCTGTATATGTACTCTGAAGTGGCGGATAAGAGTCTGATTGATTGACAGGAGCCCAACCCGTTGTTCTCAAGAGCTCGTCCTTTACGATACCAGAGACCTGTCATATATTCAACGTTAGTTTATCCTTTTTGCAAGACAATTATTTCTGATTTGGTTCTTCCATACCACAGAGCTTTTGTTGAATTCTTCAACTTGGCTTGAATTCAGCGGTGCAGTCCAGAAAACAATCCCAAGCTGTGAAGTTCCCCTTATCGTGCGGACATTGTTCGCCCCAACCTGGTCGGTAAGCTCTTGTGTAAAATTTTTTATAGCAGATTCATCTGTTTGGTTAAGATCTCTGAGAATGATCAGCGGCACATTTGACAGCGGCACATTTGATCCTGTTGGAAGTGACGTTTCGGGTTCTGTGGCAGTCACA
The DNA here is from genome assembly GCA_001939245.1 of Talaromyces wortmannii. Classification (NCBI taxonomy): domain Eukaryota; kingdom Fungi; phylum Ascomycota; class Eurotiomycetes; order Eurotiales; family Trichocomaceae; genus Talaromyces; species Talaromyces wortmannii. Next base: position 497,693 of record MJVA01000002.1, on the reverse strand, counting down.
GTTGTTACGGGACCAAAACATGTACTAGTCGTGACACACGAAATGGTGGTGCTTGTGAGGACCGTTGAGCCCGAGCTGGAGGCGAAGTGCGATGTTGAGATGGAAAGAATTTCTGTACACCGAGACACGATTGTCTGAGTACATGACGACTGAGGATCCGTTGCAGAAGGGATAGCAGTAGAAGGTTGAGTTGTCGACGGGTCGGACCGAGTACTATCGGGTTGAGCAGACGTTGGTGTTGAGGTTTTAGCCGATGCAGGTACAGATTGAGGGGGCGTCCCAGAGGTAAATATCGAGGCTGGAAGTGACGACCCCGTAGAGCTGCCTGTAAATTGTGCTATAGAGCTTGGCTGTGATTTGGGAGCTGAGCTTTGAGCTGGTGTCGAGGACTTCCCTCTTTGCCAAATATTAATAGACGGGTATACGGCTGCAAAGGAGACATGGGAGGCAGCCTCTCGTTCATATCTGAACCTTTGAAGAAAAGCTTCAGAGGAATGGAGATAGAACAAAATAACTAACAGAAAAGCCGTAGGATAGATAGCCATGTTTGCCATCAATTGATGTTACTATTCAGCAAAGAGGAGTATCAATAGGCCAACATGTACTAAACGCATGTGTTTGCAGGTGTACGATGCGCCACAGTCCATATTCGGGTTATGGTACGTTTGATCTGTTCAAATCTTTGATATTATACTGTTTATTTGCGAGAGCTCAAAAAAATACGCTGCTTACAAGCAATTCAACCGTCTAACGATGTCAGAAGCGGGTCGGTGATTAAGTCGCACCGCCAATCGGTTTATATATTTAATCCTCTTTTTCGGCACCTGAAGTCTAGATTCCCGGGAGTTATGGCAGGAAACCGGAAGGGGGAGTAAAACACCGAAAAATGAGGGCATCAAAGAAAGAAAAAGAAAAAGAAAAATAAAGAACACAAAGTTGTTATGGCCGTTTCATTCACCAACTGTGTACTCCATTAACAGAGTATAGACTTCTGCAGCGAATCAGAGAGCATTATACCGGGCAGAACTTGAGCTAGCCGCATTTGGAAAATTACTTCTAGACTTCCACGTGATAGCTGCAAACAAGTCAAACAACAACTCTTCTTCCCGCGCCTTCCAGATTTGGCTTCGTTTCTTCTTCTCCTTTGCTTAACATGGACGGCGCGGCACGATACGATGAGCAATGAGCAGAAACAGAGTCCGCTGACCGATCCCTCGGTTCTGGCGTCGTCCTTGAAAGTCGGTGGGCTAAGCGGTAAGTGGCGACCAGCCATTTTGTTGTTGTTTTGCAGGGCATGGCTTATCTGACACGGCAGCACAGCATGCGCTGGTCTGACCTATGGAGGCGCTTCGGGGATTCTGAGAGCAACGAAGCATCCGATTGTCCATACCATCTCCCATGGAATCCATTGGGCGGTTTGGGGCACTTCTTTTTGGTGTAAGGACCTGAAACAAACTTAACACACGGACAAAGACGGTGCATCATACTAATGGAAGTGACTCAGGGATGAGAAGTAACATTATCAGTCTTCATTACCAAGATAATGCCACGCCAAAGGACAGGGTTTACGCCAGTGCCATCTCCGGGGGTCTTTCCGGTGGCATTGTCACACGGCTGTTAGGTAATGGGGCATTCATGATCAAACCACAGTGATACCGATACACATTGCTAACCAATCTCTCCAGGTGGCAAATTTACCCCGGGGCTGGTGGTGTTCTCGCTCTTTGGGTACGTTGGCCAAAAGACGTGGAATTTTGTGGAAAGACGACAGCAGGAAAACGACGGCAAAGGGCCCAAGCCGATATTACAGCGCATGGCAGAGTCCAAGTGGATTCCGCTGCGCTCGCTGTCTGATGATGAGTTTCGCAATCTCTTGAACGAGAAGCTGTTGAGCATCGAAGTTGATATATCCCTTTTGGACGAGAAGATTGAAAGCTTAGAGCGCGAGCGGGCGTTGGAACAGAGCCAGAAAAAGGCCGAGTCCTCCGAGTCGTGATACGTTTCTTCCTTCTTTAACTGATGCGTTACGGCGTTGGGAATTGTATATAAATCTGGCTGGGCTCTGTACCATATACATGCTATCTAGACTTGAAAACAATATAATATCCATGTATCCATTATCTTCATAGTTGCATCGAGAGTAATTCAACTAAGCAGCCACCATCAGCTCGCTAGCAGCCGGAGGTAACGGTGATAGGCGCGCGATCATCCATTGATGTCATGGGCAAAAAAAATATTGGTCGGATCGGCAGACATGTTGTTATCATGCGTGCGCAGTGTTGTGGTATTTTTGAAGTCTACACCGGAATAATATTAATTAATATCCAATTATTATGATTGGAAACCCGCCTGCAGCACGCGTTCTTCTGGTCAAAAGTAAGCAGTAAAAGGCCAGTTTGGACTGGGTCGGCATGGGCTCGGGCTAAGCAAGACGCCGCCGCGCAAGGGGCCCGCAAGGCATTGATAGCAGGGCAAGTATTTTCCGCCCACTGAGCGCGGTCCGTCTCTCTCAAGCTTGCATCCCGCTGCATCCAGCAGACAAACCACATTGTCTCGTTGCTGTTCGCTGCTGCTGCTGCGATTCCTCCTCCATCTACCGCTGTCACTGTGCGACCGACCCCTCGTGAGCCCCTTTGACCCCCTTACGAGCTACCCCAGATCCGCCACTGAGCACGCGCTCGCCAGCCTTTCTTGCTCGTACGCTTGCGCCGCGAATGCACCACCCCCGTTCTCAGCACTGAGCCATTGGCAAGGAATTCAACTGGAAAAAAAAAGGTCCTCAGGGGAATGGAAATGAATACAGACACACCATTGCCGCGAATGATTAGTATCGAGTGAGCCGCGTGGAAGACACCCTGTCCGCCACCCTCTCCGGACAGAGGACGAGGAGCATGTTCTTCTTCAGCCCCACCACCATTCTGGTGGGTGTGTTGCTGCTCTATGTCTCATCGTTCATTTTATTCGCCATTGTCCGCATCGCCACCGGTGTGTCTATACAGCGCATCGGCTATTTCTCGCTGAGACGCATTGCCTATGCCCCCCGAGAAGGCGTGCAAATCGACATCCGCGGCCTGGGCCTGTCCCTGCATCGACCCTCCTTTTCGCAGCCGACATGGATCAGCCTGCGTCTCACCGATCTCAAGCTGACGCTGGACCCGAAACTGCTGAAGAATGGGAACAATGGCAAAGGCGCTTCCTCACGGCCGGCCTCCGCGAACGGCTCCCCCGCGCTCCCCCAAGATGCCTCCTTTGGCGCAGCAACAGCCAAGCACCCGTCTCGCCGCAGCGAGACCTGGAAGAGCCTAACTAGGCTGAAGGAGAGAATAAAGCGCCTGCATTCGTATATCCACTGGGTTGCCATGATTGATGTGCACGCCACGAACACCTCGGTGCACTTTGCTGATGCAGGTCACATCCAGGTCGGCGTTCTTACAATGGCCGTTGATACCAGGCGAAAGATGGTGGAGCGTGGACGGCTGTTCCGCCATAAGAAGCAGCAATCGCATGAATCACACCCCGCTGAGTGGATCTTGACCGTACGCAACATCTTGCTGGCAGTCGATGGCCGCGAACCGATGGAGATCTTGGACAACCTCCAACTGAACATACACGGCCATTTATACCGAGATTTAGAAGGCCTGCGAGACACATCCGTTGCCCTCAAGATTGGCCGACTCCACGTTCCGTACGACGATCTCATGATTCTTTCGCAACGCGTCCGAGAAGCCGAAAAGACCCATTTCAAGCCCGAGTCACCTACCGAGACCGATGACGAAATATCGTTTGCCGACTTCGTAGAAGAACTGGACAAGCCTGGGTCGAGAGAAGATGTCATTGTCCAAACAGTGGCGGATTCTAAGGAGTTTGTTAGTTCCATCCTGCGTGGCATAGAAGAAATTCAACTTGCTTTGAGTTTCTTCCGTGTATCCAGATGCGTTCCGATTACTTCAGCCGACCAAAAGGAGCTTCAACTCAACCTTGTCACTCATGAAATTGGTATCGACCTGCATCGTATGGATCCCAAATCGCCAGCCCATCGAATGTACTTTCAAAAACGCGATGTGGCCCACCAGGCTTTACTCGCTGCCATTTCGGTATCTGTCAGTCTCGAAGATAGCTCGGGCGCCACTGATAGGCTTCTTTACATCCCCATGGCCACGACTACGATAAAAACAACCCTTCCTTCAAAGACAGTCAGCTTTTCGGACGAGCATGACGCCGCTGCACGGAACAGCAATGTTCTATTTGCCAACTTAGTTATTACCTCACCTTCACTTGATATGGAGACCCGCCATGTCTCCCAAATTCTTCGCTTAGCACAAGCAAAGCCATCGTCTCCTCGCCGAAAGAAGCGAGATAACCATCATATAATTTCGCGGCTACTACCCAAGGCTAGCATCAAACTTTCCGTTCATGAACCTGTGGTGCGATTCGTCCTCCCTATTCCAGAGGAAGACGCAGTCGATCCGGGTGATTACAACCTTTTAATATCCTCCATCTCCTCGATTTCTCTTGATATTGAATCGTCTCACTCTGCCGAGGCTGGAATTGACTATTCCTTGTCTTCAATCTACCGAGTCGCTTCTCACCAATTCTATTACCAGACACCCGCTGGTGTAAAGCATAACCTTCTCCAAACGAAGAATATGGAAGTGCGCGTTCATCTTAACGCAACACCAGAAGTTTGTGTCTTTGTGTCGGGCAGTTTGAATTCATTCTCCATACACATGGTAAATGCCGACGTCAACCGGGGAATCAAACAAGTTGTAGAACAGTTCAAGGCCCAGCTTAAGCCAAGAAAAGGGATGCAATCAACCACCCCAGAGCGAAAACTGAGTTTTCTGCGCCGTCTTCCACCTTGGCTCGTGCGGGTGCAATTCGAAGCAAGCGAGCTGGCCTTTGAAGTTGCCGGTCCTCCTCCTGGGTCATCAAAAACACCACGTGGAGTTGCTCTCCAGCTGGAGTCCTGGACTGCCGATTATCGTGCACAGAAACTAGAGCCCATGAAAATAAATTCTAGACGACGAACGTCTAGTCACTCGCATTCTTCCATTAGCGACGACCCTGCTTTCCGATTCCCTCCCACTTCTCCTCCCCGGAGATCTGCCAACGGACATGCGGATGGTCGGAGGCTCGCAGTCCATATTAGAGGACTGGAAGGCTTCGTGATCGAGGCCGAAGATTACATGGAACCCGAGTCTTTCCTTTCCCTGCCTCGCTGTGAAGTTGCTTTTAGCAGCCAGAGTGATCTTCAGGGCCCTATCTTCCACATCAATTCCTCTATGAAGGCCTTGTACTTGGAATTCTCATTATATCGAACTTACTCTCTAGGAGTCGCCGCGAATGTTCTTCACGAAACATTTATGCGTAGTTCAGCCGAGAAAGCGTCTAAAGATTATCAATTCAAGGCATTCTCGAAAACTTCACTTCCGGCTCCAGTTCCACCATCACAACGTGCAGAATTGACAACCATTGATCTCCGTGTCGGCATCGTGCAAGTCAAGGCCGTCATGCCGGATGATCCCCGACTGATGCTTCAAGTATATGGCCTCGCTGCAGGCAGTCACCGCTGGTCGGCGCCTTTCTTCAGATGTCAATTAGCTCGATTGCACGTTGCAGCCCCCAGGATGAAGGGTATTTGGGCTAGATTCGTTTCGATGAATACCGTAAGGGTTGATCTACGAGAAAGCAAGAAAATGCATGGCCGTGAACTCAAAATCGAGCGTTCTATCGACGTGTCAGCAGACTTCATCAGACTGGGTGTTCCCCATCACTTGATCGTGCATCGGGTGTTCAACAATTTCACAAACACCTTGAAGGCTTTGAAAGCCTTGCGGCACCGTTTTAAAACCGATTCTGACGACGACCTCCTCCATAGAGACCCAGAGGGACCAAAGAACGTGCCTCGCATTTCTTTGCGTAGTAAAGCTCTCGCTTTCCAGCTTGAAGACGACGCCTTTGAATGGAGACTTGGGTGCATTTACCGCGCAGGCCTTGTGGAGCAGAGACATCGTCTCGCGCGAGACGAAGCCTTCAGATTGAAAGCCCAAAAGGTCAAAGACGCAGATAACAGGAGAAACGCATCCCGTTATCGCGCCCATTCGGCTCATCCAGATTCGCACCTTGGACGAAGGAGTGATGATAGGAGGCGAAGTGCAAGCGTAGGTCCCAGAGAATCTCGACGGTCTTTTGACAACAAAGCAAGGTATGGTCGAGCCCGCTATGATACGGACGGTGCTGCAAGCCTCAGCTCTACAGCGAAGATCCCAGAAAAGGAGGCATTGCGTCGACTGCAAGAATACAACGCTCGCAATTGGAAGTTGAAAATCGATGCAGCAATGCAATTCCAAGCCAAATCTATTAGTCAACTGCGGAATGTTTTTGCTGGAGCCGATCAACCGCCTGATGATGTCGAAGATGACGAGCCGGTTCTTGCCATACCGAATCGACCTGCATTGATGTCCACGTTAATCAGTGATTTGCACCTGGTCATTGATAAACCTTCCTTCCCGGTCAACGAATACCCCAGCTTTCTACACAGGATTGGAAAGGGTATGCCGGTAGACATGCAATACTCTCTTCTCATTCCTATGAACATCCAGTTAGACATGGGAGAAGCCAGGGTCACTCTCCGTGATTATCCGCTCGACCTTCTCCATATCCCTGCTCTTCGTTCTGGTCAATCCCCTCGACTGCCAAGTTGTTCCTTGAAGACAGACTTTGTGATTGCCGAAGAATATCGAAACTTCGAATCAACACGAGATGTAAGAGTTTGTATCGTCCCTCCCGCCAAGTCTCCGGATGGAGATGTGACAGACGGAGTCTATGTCAATATTCGACGAACTGTCGCACCAGTCAAAACTTACTCGGAGCCTCGTTTCGAAATAAATACCAGTCTTCCAACAAGTTTCACCTGGTGTATGTCGTACCAACCTGCCATACAAGATATGATGAAGATTATAGAAGGGTTCACGAAGCCTGAAGTGGACTTATCCGAGCGTGTTGGTTTCTGGGATAAAATCAGACTTAGCTTCCACTCTAGGATTAGAGTTCGGTGGAAGGGAGACGGCGATGTCCATTTGCGTCTGAAGGGATCCCGCGATCCATATATCATCACTGGATTTGGAGCTGGTTTCGTCATGTGTTGGCGCAAGGACGTTCAATGGGATGTCCACCCTAACGATGACCCTAAAGAGTTCATGACTGTCGCCAGCGGAGAATACGTCCTTGCTGTGCCGGATTATAGCCATGAGGCACGGTATTCCTACGAATATGCTATGGATGACTCAAAGTCCCTGGCTTCCAGTCAATCGTCCAAGAACGCTGCACACTTCAAAAAGGTTTTGATGAAACTGTCGGGTAATGTCAAGTGGCTCGCCGGATTAGTGTTTGAACGCAACGTGGACCAAGGTCGGGCTTTTGATTTCAAGCCTCACTATCATGTGGTGCTCCGTAATCCCCAATATATAGACGACGCCGCGAAGAAGGTAAGAAGCTTGGTTAAACGCCTACTATTTGTAAGATCTGACTTGGATAAATAGGATTATGATGCATTCCGTGGATTCCGAAGCAACCACATTCACCTTTCGGTTTCGGTTATGGCTCCATCAACCGCAGACCAAGTAACACCCAACTACAATACTGTCCATCTTACACCCCGTATATTCACACACTTTTTCAATTGGTGGTCGCTTTTCACTGGCGTCATGTCCCTTCCTGTGCGACAAGGGCGCTTGTGGCCAGGTATCACCAAAACAAGCAAAAAATTTGGTCGACATCTTGCTACAGTCAAGTACAAGCTGCTTCTATCTCCCCTGTTTGTTTCGCACATTTACAAGCACAAAGAGCCAGAGGATTATGGCGAAGATGTGGTAACTGCAACAGGTCTCAAGGTTCGCCTCACCAACTTCAAATTCGATCTGCATCAGAGGCGCGAGCAAGTTACTACTCCGATCCGAGGTCGCCTCAAACAGCTCAAGTCCAGCACTATGCGAATCAACCGTGCGGAACTAGACTTTGAAGCGGCCGACTTTAGGGCTGTTTCCGCGAGCATTGAAGGGACTACTATGGAGGATGTCGAAGCCAGACCGGAAGAAATTGTCTCATCCATGCAACAGCCTGCTTCCGCCGTGGATCTGTCTCGCTTCACGATTCCCGACCATGATCTAAGCTGGATTGACATGGATGACTTTGTCGAACTCGACTGGATCCTTCCCCAGGAATCCACGCCCAAGACGCAAATACTCCCTCTAGCGTACACACCACGTTTCACGTATTTCCGACAAACGGATCATAACAGCGTGTCGCCGGCGAAAACTGGATTCAGTGCATTTGGTGACGAGCCAACCCATGAGTGTGTCATGTCTCAGGGCAATGATCCGCGACGAGTGCAGATGGACCTCATCAAGGGCCGCATAGCCAACCTTCAAGTACAAGCTGAAAACCATGAACTTCAGCTCACCGAACACGAGCTCCAGCTTGTCAGAGAAGGCGGTGAGAATCATGACCTCAAAGTGAAGCATGAATTGCTTGTTCGGCAGGCAGAGTCTCTGGCAAGACGACGCAAGTTTCTAACTGCCGGGCTTCGCCACCTTGAAAAACTTATCTTTGGCGAAGAAAAAGGCAACGACGCAACTAGTGATGCCCAGGAAAGTGATCAATCGTCACGACCTGAAGAACACTTGGACTCCAACAGCGACAGTGGCGAGTCCATAATAGATGGCAACTACGAGCCGCCGGATGTTGAGCTTGCTACCGATTTCAACAACCGTTTCACTATTCACAATCCTCAAGTCAAGTGGAACAACTCCCTACGAGACATCATGGTGCGGTATGGCCATCAAGTCAGTCAGAGACGAGGTTTCGTGTATTACATGTCACGCCAGGCCGTCAAATTCATTTCCGACATCGTTGACGAGCAGAACAAGAATGAACGCAAGCGAAAGGGATTTTTCAATCGCTCCCCGGATCATGAAGATAGTCAGGAACGGAAAGACGACGACAACGTAGAGGAACGTATCGAGCAGCTGCTACATGATGCCAAGAGATTCGTGAACGCAGATGACCCTGCGCCGGCTTCCTCAAAGGAACGACCACACCCCAAACCGGGCGACTCTAGCAACAATATATCGCCCGAATTCACGCCGCAAAACAGCTATCACCTGCATCTTATTGCTCCTCAGATCCAGCTTCAAAGCGAAAAGAACCCGCGGTCTGTGACGCTGATTGCTGCCAAAGGAATGACGTTGAGGGTTGTATCAATCATGGACAAACGTCGAGTCAGTGATGACGTTAGCGGGCTGGTCCAGCGTCGTTTCTCCGTGCACATGGATGGTGCTCAGTTTTTCGTTGCAACACAGAAGAATCTCAAGGCACACTTGCAGTTCTATGCTGGAAACAAATACGGCAATGCGCCGGACTCGGCTTGGCCACCGTGGCTGACTTTGGAAGCCATGTTTGACTTTGAGCTCAATCCGTTCGGCTTCTCGCGGATTATCCAGCGGACTTCGGCTTCTCTTCGGTACGAGAAATTCAATAACCTTCGCCTGAAATACAACGACGATGTGGCCAAAGGGGAGGGAGATTCTACGCTTCATCATGACTATGACGAGGGGCGTGTGGACCAGATCTGGGTGGACTTCCCTGACGTGCGGGCAATTTGCGACTCAAACGAATACTATACAATGTATATTATCGTGCTGGATTTGCTGCTCTACAACGAACCATTGGAGAAGGTCAGAAGCGAGAAGTTGGAGAAGATTATGTTTGCCTCTGATTTCAGCGATCTCCGAGGCGCGCCAGAGATAGTCTTTAAGCTACAGGAACGTATTCGCCAGCTAGAGGAAATTAGAGACTATTTCCAAGTCCAGGCTCAGCACTTGGACGCCCAAGGCTGGCAGGATCGGATCACTCTCGAGAAAGATCTGGTCAGCTGCGAAGACGAGTTGTTCTTCATTATGAAAGCCATCACGACTTCGCAGAGACGAACTGATGAGCGAGCTTTGTCACAAGCCACTGCCTCGCTACGTTATTGCCTGTCGGCTTCCGATATTGTCTGGCACCTTATGCGCGACAGAAACGAACCGTTGGTGGAATTTCAACTACGCAACGCATCATATGAACGGACAGACCACACAGACGGATCGAATCATAATATGATCGAAGTCGAGCGGTTGTACGCGCTAAATCTACTGGAGAATGCCCTCTACCCTCAGATGATCGTTCCTTACATGGACCATAAAAGCCGAATCGAGAGTGGAGACATGATGCTTCGTGTGCAGTGGTACATGTTGGAGGCTGTGGCCGGTATCCCTGTTCTGGACCAATTCGAAGTGAATCTCTTTCCGCTCAAGGTGCAATTGGAGCGAGAGTTGGGCAAAAAACTCTTTGAATACATCTTCCCCGGTATGGGATCTAACGCCTTTGAGGGTGGCGGGGGGTTCTCCCCTTTCATGGTCAAACATATCGTGCCTGTAGACGAGGAAGACGAGGGAGACGATACCAACGACGGGGAACTCACGCCCGATTTTGTGTCAACGCCCCGTAGCCAGGCTAGCTCTTCAACAGGAGAGGATTCGCAGGGTCCGACAGGTCCCGGTTCAATCGAACTCAGGCTGCAGCCGACTTTAAGTCTACCAGATAACCGCAAAGGACAGCAACAGGCAAATCAATTGCGGCCGAGCCGGTTCCGCGTCGCGCCGATGACACGGATTACCAAGGATAACAATCGCCTGTCACCGGGAGACAGACCTGGACTGCCTCTTCGTACGCCCACTTCAGGTGGTCTCACGAAGAAAAAGTCCGCGGAAAGCATTCGAGCATTGACAAGGTCCTCTACCGAGAAGTCAACTAGTATGCTGTCCACCACTTCCGGGACCATTGGCGAACCGAAGAAATTTTCACTCCGTGGCGCGAAGAAAGAACAGACAGACGATCTTACGCAGATGATGTCCCGAGCGTCTAATTACATGATCCTTGCCAATGTCAAAATCAACGATGTCGTTCTTTGCCTGAGCTACAAGGGGCGTGGAGAGCGCAATATCGAGGACGTTCACGACTTCGTCTTCCGACTGCCTGTGCTGGAATACCGGAACAAGACATGGTCGAACCTGGAACTTGCTCTCCGTCTGAAAAAGGACGTTATCAAAGCGTTGATTTCCCACGCGCCAGCAATTCTCGGTAACAAATTCTCCCATCCACGGCCAACCAAGCAGCAGCAGCAACGGCTGCGAGAGCTTGCAACCTCGTCGCAAATCATCCTCCCGCCTTCTTCCGACCCATCGTCCTCCTTGGCCATTTCCTCGTCGCGAAATATTGCCAGTCGCAACTCCCATGCCGACACCTCTGGATCGTCGTCTCTGCACCAGTCAGTCAGTAGCTCTGACACGTATCCCCTGGGAAAGTCGGCTTCGTATTCGTCAAGCCAATTTGGCTCTAGGGAGCCGAGCATCATGACTTCCGAGGACCCGACGGCTGATGCAGACCAGGAGGAACCCCCTCAACGACGAAGCTTTGCGTCTGAGCGTCCGGCTACTTCTCGTAGCATGGGCGGCACTTCTCATGACGAGAGGTATGTTCCCACATTTCTTTCTTTAATCCGTACTAACGACATCACAGCTCTAAGAGAAGCATTCGCAGTCTAGGACGCAAGCTACTACATCGGCACACCGTCAATACGAATGAATAAGAAAAGTTCCCACCCTTTCTTCTTTTTTTCCTTTCGGATTCGGTTGGCATTTTCGGAGTCTAGCATTTGACCTCTATTTCCGTACAACATACTACTTGACCCATACTACTTGATTTAATGTGGGTGTGCCTGCTTATTGTTCTTTTTTTCATTCACATTTCAGGGACTTGCATATTATGACGGCCTTGGTTATTTCATAATTTCTTTCGTTTTTATTTACCTGAGATACCTTTTTTTTGTTTGATTTTTGTTTATTGATGCATGGATGGTTGAGTATCAGTATCATCGCCATGCATTCGATTGGATACTTTTTGTGTATAAATATTTTATACTTGCCGGGAAAGGGTCGATAGATAGATAGACTATGTCTGGGATGCGCCATGGTCAATTTGATCGACTCTTGGTTTGCTAACGTCTTTCTCGTTTCGCATACATATAATTTGAATACGATCATGTTGAAATACATCCATTGAAGCCTTAGTGTAATATAACTCGGGGGTATCCCGAACATTAACAGTGGAACTACACACGTGCACTATAGGTACTTTTTAATAGATCAGACCATTAGAAGAGATAGATTTCGTTGCCATTGTTCTACATAAAACCGAAAAATCTGCGTAAATTCGAGCGCTCATCACCAACCAACCCTACAATGTACAGACAGACCCAAGGCGCCGCAACTATGAATGATATCTTCCGCGTATTTGAACAAGTAAACGCTGTACAATAAATCACAGGGTAGTAGAAATAATAATAACAATTAACAGTATTATAAAATTAAAATTTGCCGGTATATATGCAGTATTCAAACGTCCGGCTTGGGTTTTTTCTCTTGTGCTTCGTAATCATGATCGCGAGTAGCGACACGGCTCTCGTCGCCAGCGACAACACCATCTGCTGGCACATTATTTTCATCCGTGGTACGGTCGACGTCTTGGATTTTCGATTCGGGGTCGTCGTTAGAGTTCGTATGGTTATGATTATGATTATTGGTGTTATCATCAGTAAGGGTAGTATTTGCATGAGTGGTCGTATCATCAGTGACAGTCGACGACCCTGGCGGCGAAGAAGCGTCCTGCACTTGCTTTTCACGCCCCGAAAAAGGCAAGATACGAGCCTGAAACGAGTTGTAGCGCGTGCGCGGGTTCACCGTGATATCGTCGGTAAATGGCTCGCCACCAAAGTGCGGTACGCGGTTCCATGTCTCCTTTTCGCGGCGCAGTTCGGCTTGCACCCAGGGAAAGGTAATGAGAGTCCAGAGCGTGGCCCAGGCGAAGGGGAGGGACCAGCCGAGCTGATCGAGTTTGTCAGTATTTTGTTTTAAAGGAAAAAATGAATAGAAAAGACGTACTGTGTAGGCGACATCCTCCGATGTCGTAAAGATAATCCCAGTGATAGCTGCCGCAGCGATTAGGGAGCCGCCGGCCCAAAAACAGTTCATCTCAAACAGCATGCGCCGGAAATACGGGCTTGACAGGTATCGAGTGCGCAGGGCGTAGCGGAACTTCTGACCGCCGCCACCGTCGACGGCCACGATATCTTCGACGAGCACGTATAGAGCAGTGGGCATGGCGGAGCCCTGGTGGGTGGAGGAAATGCGGAAAGGAGCTTTGAAGCCGGACATGCGGAGGATGTCAAGTGTCAAGTGGACACCGCCAAAGTAGAACATGACGGTGGGGAGAGGCATGGCGAGGAGGCGAACTGTTGTTTATTAGCATTCTGGTCCATAGGGGATTATCGAAAGAGCGTACCATAAGGGTTCGGGTTGACGGTTCCCCTGTGAAAGAAATATTGTATTAGATATAATGATTTTGTGATATAACAAAAGCGAGGATCCTTACACAATCAACTCAACGGCTAGAATCAACCATACAATGGTAAAGTTGATGTGGAAAAAGTCGAGCTATCCCAAGTCTTAGTTTTGTATCTTCTCGATGTCCGCGGATCCAACATACCCACGACTTGCGCGCATTCAGAGGACGAGCCCGGGAGTTCTTTCTCATAAGATTGTACAGCCGATAAAAGTATTCAAAGACCGAAATACCGCCTAGGGCCGCCGTACTAATCGAGAAGACTGAGAAGTGTTAGCCAATATTTCTTTTGTCCAACTCCCAGCACCACACAAATATCGAGCGCAGATCCAGCCCGGATCGAGGAAAGACGTACCCAAATTCAGCGACAAACTCGTGCAGTATTTTAGCACCCAGTATAAGATCAGCGGCTGGCCGAGGGTGTCGATCACGAAAAGCGTCCAGAAAATGGCAATGGATTTCTTGCGTGTTCGCAGAGAGTATGGCAGCGGAGGAGGGCCCTCAGACTGAGGTAGCCCGGCTTCTTCCATGGCGCTGGTAGAAGAAGGGCGAGAAAAATCAGAAGAAAGATAAGGACGTTGGGTGTTATGGCGTGGGTGGCGAGACCGCTCTGCTTGTCCGTGTTTTCGTACCTATTATTTAGTCGGTGGTTGCGGTCATTGTTGGAGAAAATCCAATGCGCAGCAAATCGTCCAGCAAGCGTTAGGAGCGCATGGATCGACTGAAGAAAGGGAAACACTTGCGACGGTGAATTTAGGGAGGAAGAGAAGAGAAGAGAGAAAAAAAAAGCAAAAGGACCACAGCGAGCGTTGGCAGTGCAGGCTTGCCAAGCCGGGAATCAGAATCAGCACACGCCGACGCCCGATGTTTGCATGACATCAGCCGAGCCTGGGTTATCTTCTATTGTTTTTCATTATTATTGTTTGATTTTTATGCTTGATGTCGAGTCGATAATAATAAGTAATGATTGTCCTTGTGGTTTTCGTCTGTACGACACTGTAGATATGTAGTAGATACGTAATGCCGCGTCAGCTGGACTTTGCACTGTATTTTACTCTGTTACTGGCTTTTTAGTATTTTTTTTTTTTTTTTTTTTTTTAAAAAAAAAAACCTTTTATTTTNTTTTTTTTTTTTTTTTTTTGTTTTTTTTTTTTTTTTTTTTTTTTTTTTTTTTAAAAAAAAAAACCTTCTATTTTACGCACATATGTCATACTCAACTAGAACACCTCTTCAACGCACCTTCAGCACACACGGCGTTTCGGCGCTCTCGTCCTCCGTGTTCTGTCTGCTCTTCTGGAATGCGCCGGATGCAGCCGGATGAACTGCCGATCAGGCTCCTTACATGGATACTAACTAACCATACTATACATAGCGGCCAATCAGATAGACATGCATGTGATAACAGTACTATGTATGCGTTTGTTGCCATTTATCCCTGGTCAGTGATAAGCACTTTTTTTTGCTTGCCCCAATTCCGGGAAGATGCTTATTTGAAGTCTTCAGGAGTAATTCGGACGCTAATGCTACTTATCGGCTTAATATGATGCCAATTTGGGGGCAGAAGAGATATTTGTAGGTATCAATTGATATCAATGGATGGTACGAAATTCTTGGAATAGCTCAAAGGTACACATGTAATATTCATCAGGTGCTAATAGCCATACAGTTGGACGGTTAAACAATCATCAGATCTCTCTCAAACCTCGTCTCATCCACAGGATGCACATGTACATGGCTGCGATCCTCTCCAGTGTCAAAAATTCAATGCACTCACACTTTTTCGCCAATAGACCTCTGATCAAAGTTCTCCATTCCACCCCTACTTTTTGCTTCTTCCTGCAACTTTCGAGCATACTTGACCCCAAACCCGTGTTTGAATACTTCACGAATGTCTTCAAGCGTCATTCCTTTCACCTCAGGGTAGAAAAAGTATACTCCAATCCAACCGAAAAAGCAGATACCCGCGTAAAAGCCAAAAGCTCCCGACGGTGTAGTGTTCTCCATTTGAGTGAGAAACGTGGAAGCAACGATGATGTTGGCACCCCAACAGCTCAAAGTGAGCATCATTGTCCCTACAGCACGAACCTCCATGGGATAAAACTCAGAGGACAGCCAGGCTGTGTTACCCATGCCCGAGGAGTAAAAGGCCACATAGATAATCATGCAAACCAGCACTACATAGGCGGGCCAATCAACCACGTTTGTTTTGAGAGTGAGGTCCTTGTTGATGGGGATCCAGTGAAAGCAGACCGCTGCGCAAATCAACGCCAGAGCCATCCCCCACATAGTGCTAAGCAAAATACGGCGACGTCCAACTCGGTCGACGAGCAGCAGATTGACGACGGTGAATATGAAGTTTGTTGCCGCAATGACCGTTCCGACGGCGACTGGGTTGCTGAAGCCTACTAGAGCAAAGAGTGTGGACGAATAGTACATGAGACTGTTGAACCCGCCCAGCTGGGAGATTGCCATGAGACCACAAGCCGCAAACATGGCGCGGAAATTGCTGGGGATCACGTAGAGTTGTTTGAGCTGCCACCAAATGCTCTTATCTCCATGATGACTTCTGGCCTGCTCTATGTGGTACGTAATGTGCATCACTTTTTGCTGAACTTGTTCCGAAGTTCCGTGAGGAAATATCCGGGCGATGACTTTGGCTGCTTCTTCGGTTTTGCCTTGGCAGATGAGCTGGCGCGGCGATTCTGGGGAGAATGGGAGCAGAAAACAGAGGACGATTGCAGGTACTGCACCCAGACCAGCCATATATCGCCATCCATGGTTGACATGGGCGAATGCCGCTCCGATTCCATAGCTAATTAGCTGCCCACCGGTAATTGACATGTTGTCAAGACCGATCATGCGTCCACGATGCTTGGCAGGAGCGACTTCGGAAATATACAACTATTCAAGTTAATATTCAATCGTGGCATCAACATTGAAACCATTGATATTGCCAAACTGGGAGACTGACTGGAACGACCATGGCCGCAGACCCGACTCCAAAGCCCACAACCAAGCGTCCCACGGTCATCTGGGCTATGGAAAAAGCACAAGCCTGAATGATTGCTCCAACAATGAAAAGGACACATCCGATATAAATAGGCAGTTTTCGGCCGTACTTGTCTGCGAGCAGACCCGCCAGAACAGCACCTAAAAAGGCACCACCAGACGTAATTGAGGTGATCAGCTCCTTCTCACTGCCATTGAGGACCTTCCCCAGGTCGCTATATAAGTAAACCAGAATTGCGGAGATGATGCCTGTGTCGTAACCGAATAAAAGACCGCCGACACCGGCAGTAGCAGACACCAGCCAGGCGTATTTGCTGCATTGGGTTTCCTCGATGCTGTCGAGAGCATCGATGTCTGGAGGGACAGACGTCTCCACGTGCTCGGCGGACGTTTTATGCTCTGGCATATCGGTGGAATCACTGTCGGTATGCATGCTGATGGATATAGACAGCAGTTATTGGCAGAGCAATAACAGAAATACCACCGCGAGTGGTGACCGGATAGAGGAGAAGCTGAGATAGATTTATTAGTTGCAGAATGTGAGTGGAGAATGCAAACTACCGACTCCATTACAATAGGCCTCCTTTATATACATGAAGATCGACTTCTGAAGTACTCCCGGAGCTATGATACCAAATTGAGCATTGGGAGATAATCATTGGATATCCCAACAAAGGCATGCTTCCCCGCGAAAGCGGCAAATGAAAACTGACACGCGGGGAAGATCCACCCCCGCAAGTGACTCCTGGGGAAATTCGCCGGCGACTGCTGTTTATCGATACACGGTCAAAGCTCTTCACATTGCGGCGCTTCCTTCTCTTTTAGGGTCGAAATATTTTTACTTTTTGGTCCGGCCAATAATCATGCCCGCCGAGGAGCGCCCCATGCGGATTAGCACGGCCTCTTATGTGTGAGAACCAGCCAAGCTACACCATTATGAAATAGGAAATACAGGCGAAAATATTCCGCTTGGAATTTAGCTTGCGTATGTTTCTGTGTGGAATGTACATGTATCTTCTAATGAAACAAACATTGGGAAGTGAGTAACTAAGTAAAGGATTACAGTCACCTCCTTGAAGTTGACTCGATATATGGTAAAACCATGTCCAATCAAGGCAACTTCATGTAGTACTCCAACATCTTGGGGAAGTTGGGCGTACCCAAGCCAGTGACAGGATCCCATCCAGGGACAGCTGAGAAGCCAACCGTGTTGCACCCGGGGTTTGTTCCTGTCGGCAATCAGCATCTGCTCGGAACAAGACAGATAAAAACATAATATGTTAGACTACTTACCATTCTTAATGTCATTAAGCATAGATGGGTTCGCATATAAAGACGGATTTAGGAATCCGAGAGGACCTTTACCAGCCCAAAGGCGTTCTTCGTTAATGCGGTTGATGACTGCGGCGAAAATTGGCGTGCTGGCGGATGTTCCACCCGAGAGACTAAAGTTTCCTCCCACGTACACCTTATACACCAATCAGTAAGTTTGCTTAACAGAAAGCAAGAAGAAATGCTTACAGCAATGTTGTCACCATTGGCAGCAACGTCAGGCACGCCACGCCCTGCTCTATTGTATATACCTTTAGTGTCGCCTCGCAACGCATCGATATCCACCAACTGCTTGATGTCGCCAGTATCAGGCGCCAAAGTACTGTAATGGGGGTAAGGAGGGTTGTGTTTTTCGAAAAACGTGGCGACGGCATCTTTCTGGTAGTTGGGGATCGGATAAACGTTACTGAATCCGCCGCCAGATGAGAAGTTCACGCTATACGGGTGTCCAGCTGGGTCAAACACCGCGCTCTCCGGGTCCCAAACGGTCTTTCCAGGATAAACCTTTGTGGCACCGACGTTGGTAACGTACGGGCAGGTGTTTGGCCATGTTGGATTGAACACGTCCAAGTCACGGCCAAGACAGCCGGTCGGTCCATCAATACCACCAGCGGCATCAGGGTAGTTGGAGACACCAGAATCACCGCTGGCAAACAGGAAAGAAACACCCTGAAGTCCGAGCTTGGCAAATTCGAGGCACTGGCGGCGTTGGTAGGAGAGGGGAAGATCAGCTTCCTGGCCACCGTACGAGACCGAGATGACATTCGTCGGCTTGTAGACACCGCACATCAATTGACCAGTCCAGCCACCGGAGTTAGGGTCTGGGTATTCTTGGTCCAGGTAGGGGTCGTTTCCAGTTTCGTTGTAGGCCGAAAAGGTGCAGTATGACTAAAAGTGTCAATGAGAGGGAGCAGAGCTATAAATTTTGAGACAAACTTACACCATCTAAAGCATCAAGGAAGGTGTTAAAACCGAACGTGTACGTGTCATTTGGATTGGATTGGACCAAGAAATCATCGACTTCGTAGTCGACAATAGTCTGCGGGTAGACAATGGGATAGGCAAGCATCAGGTCGAGGTTGACCTCACCACCGGCCTGGTATGGGTCAGTAGTAGCCTGTTGACCACCATCAATGTTGGCAGCAATAGGATGCGTTCCCTTGGGAATCTGCTTCGTGAAGTTGGCAAAGAATAGATCGAGATCCTCCTGGAGGTAGAATTGCAGTTCCGACTCGAAGACCGCCAAGGAGTTGTTCGGATGCGGCTTTCTCTTGTTCTCTGGGATCTTGTACAGAGCAGCTACACAAGCAGGGGTGATTGCTACATCACATGTACTGAGATCAGACCCGTTTCCACCAGCGGCTTCGTTTTGTAGCAGGGCCTCAACAACAGACGTGTCGGCATGTTTCCGGAGGTCATGCATGATACGGGCAGACCCGTATTTCTTCTCATTATCTCTACGAACACGGATCAAATCTTCGCGCTGGATGTTGGAGTTCTGACTCGGAGCGTGCAGTTTGATTCCGGGAAAGATGTAGTCGACATGGTCCTTGACATGATGCGGCACATGGTACTCATCACATGCAGGCATGACACCGCCGGTCACCGAGTCCTCGAACTCGTGGAACTCTGTCTGCAGCAGGTTCTCGGCCTCATCCGGTGTCGCAGAGAAGGCAAGCCAGCCCTGGTTGTCCGAATGAGTGACACGGTCGGCCGGGATCCCGTTGTCGACGAGCCAGCTCTTGACCTTGGAGACGGTCTCATCGGATGGCGCAAATGCCTTGATGACATCTTCAGGGCTCCAGTGTTTTCCGTAGTTCTCAGAGTCTGGGTGCGATCTATATCAATTGCTATTTGTCAGCCATTGCACGTCCAAATCTTTTCTAGGGCACTTACACGTCCAGCAGATGGTCGTATGCCTTTTCCAAATTTGACTGCATCAGTCCAATGCGCATCGGCAACATTTTATGCCGGGGCACGCGATCACGCTTGGTCCATCGGGGATGCGTTGTTTCGCGCTTTTCGTGGACGACATATCCGTTGCGTTTGGCGTTCGACGGGGCCGCCTCGGTGGTGAGAGTGGTGAGGGCGAGCAAGAGGCCGATGCACAGCAGCAAAAACGATGCTCTCGACGCCATTTTTCCGGTCTTACTTTGCTGCGCTGGCAAAGTCGAATTGAATCTCGCTTTCTGAATCAGGAGGGAAAAAAAAAAAAGGGAGCGAGAGGGCTCGTCTGGTCACTTATAGCTACATCGTCAGGTTGCAGCTAATAAAACAAGCTCCAAAACTAAACAAGCCAGCCTTTCCCCTTCTAGAAAGATCGTAGAAGGAAGGACAAAAACAGAAATCCTCTCAGCTAGCGTGAGGGGTAAACCAACAGCAACAAATGATCGCGGCGTCCCACCGTTTCTGTCGTGATGCGGTCGTCGGTCGATCTGCAGCGTTGCAATAGTAAATAAACTAGCCTCATCCTTCCGAACACATCCTTAGAGCCCCGACTCTGCCAAGGCATGGAATGTGTGATTAATAATTTTGTCATGAAGAAAACATTATGGGTATTATTGCGACAGTAATAATAATACGCCAAACAAAGGCGTTGTGATGTTATCGTTGCCCTATCAGGCTCAAATTAAGCATTTTGGGGCAGATTTTAGGGTTACATCGACCAGATAGCGATTCTAGTTTCGACCGACCTGCCGAATTGAGGAATTATTAAGTCGCCGTGAACAAAGAAAATAAACAATAATAAGGATGCTGTTCTGCCAATTATTATTTATCAATCCGCGTGCTGGCAGTACTGAATATTCAAATTCGTATGTTACGATGCAAGAATTGATTGAGCCGAAGAAGCGGCGAATTGCGTATCTGCGAGCCTCGCACTATACGGATTTAGGCAGGTGGCCTTTTTCTTAAATGATTTAAATTCTGTTGGGCTTACGGAGTATTGGATTCTCCTTTATTATTCAACCAGACTTCCGAGTCATGGCAGAGAGGCAAATTGCGGTTTTTCTTTACCTTTCAGCATTTTCCCTTGCCGGTATATACTTCTCCGGAGGGCTCCCCTTATATAAGTGCACACACTTAGTTATTAAGAAATCTTTTAGCAGTTTCTATAGCTTGAATCTGCTTGATAATAGAATCATCTTTCTACTACCACAGCTCCCGACATATTATTTAGTTTATTAATTTTATTAGCTCTTTAATAAAGAATGGTTGATACATTGTATTATTTTAATAGCTCTTAGGTGCTTCTAATTAGCTAAAGATTTTAGTTAGTTTAAAATCAAGATAATGAGTTTTATAATAAGTAGTTTTATTATAGTTAAAAATAATTCTAATTACTATAAAAGCTCTTTTCTAGAATTACTCTTAGATTTAGCCTATAGGGACCAAGACTGTACCTTAACTCGGTCATAGCTACTCTAGATTAATAGAAAATTCTTTACTTCTCCTTAAGTTTGGCTCAATAGAAAGTATAGTGATTGAGTAATGAAACGCTTAAGAAACAGGCTTTATTTCAAATACAAATTATATCGGTGGGTATACGTACCATTCAATAATTTCATAACGATCGGAAACTTTGGAAGGGCTCGGTCCTTAAATTACTAACGATCGGATATGTATGTAATTAGTGAATAGCCTTTGAATAGGCTGAATTATTTGTTGGGCTATTTAGAGTGGTATTTTAATATAGGACCTTTGCTTCTTCAATATCCTACATATCAAGAGGGGCTTCACTTGACTACATGTGAGTAGTCATCGTCAGCTTACTAGAGAAAAAAGACTCCTAATCTTCCAAGATGCAACTAGCTTCTCTAGCTTCTCTACAAACCTTTAGATAAACGATTGGTCATCGCTTAGAAGCTGACTTGAACAACCGATAAATCGCCAGTATATAACACTAGAAACGTAACTCTTGACTTGCTGACAACTGGACATATTCAATGCTACCAGTTGATAATGAATGACTGTCAAAAAGGTAAATGTTAACTATCTATATATGTTAACTATCTATATATGTCAACATGTATATATAGAAATACCAGTTGACCCTCTTATTACACAATTGGCAATTAATGGCCAACATTCAATGTTGAGCTGGAAACCTTTTTATACAAGAGTTGTTAAACGTCAACTCCGTCATATTATGAACTTCTGTCCAGTAAGTATTTATAAGAGCAGTCATCCGTTAGATTACAAGTCTCCACATCGATGGCCAGAATGACGAGAGATCATACTTAGGTACGTTAGGACTCTAGGGCCGTGAGGAACATGCGCACCGCCACCGACATAGAAACAATCTTCTCATTTTTTGATCATTTCATACTCCTAGTGCTTACTAATGCTAAGATAAATTAGTACGGGTTCAAGCCCCTAATAGCAATAGCACTCTACCTCTAAAAATCGATCGCTAGCCTCCTGAATGCGAATGATTGTAGTCAAACGCCCATAAAATGTACTCTATACACCAATGATATCAATTCATATCCAGAGATACCTGAGC
Organism: Talaromyces wortmannii; assembly: GCA_001939245.1. Taxonomy (NCBI): domain Eukaryota; kingdom Fungi; phylum Ascomycota; class Eurotiomycetes; order Eurotiales; family Trichocomaceae; genus Talaromyces; species Talaromyces wortmannii. The sequence continues at coordinate 475,351 of MJVA01000002.1, read as the reverse complement.
TCTACTTCATCTTCCTATTACATTGGCTATAGGTGTCGCCAGCTGGGTGTATGGAATACCGAACCTGGGCATTTGGGTATACCCCGAGCCCTTAGGGTCCCTTATTTCACCAATTTATGTTATTGCTCCATGGATCATTAAAACATGTCCAGTTATTGCTAATATACTTTGAATATTGCCGCTAACCTATGCAACCAGATATTGTATGTGCCTTGAAAATGGCCTCAGTAATGCTTAGAAGGTTCACAGACAGAGACCTGAGGGGGCTTACATATCAATCGATGTATATATTGACTGTTCCAGATGTCTGTTTATAACTAGTCGATCGATTCGTCCTGTAGCGACTGTTTTGACACATTCGATGTGGAAGTTTCTGTTTCGGTATCAATCTCCTAGCCCTCCCTCGCTGCTAAACATCCAACGCAGCCCCATTCATCTGTGTCGGAATCAAACTCCCAGCCCTCCCTCTCTGCTAAACATTTAAAGCAGTAATGTTCATTTGGAAGATAATATCCATTCCATTTCCCTCCCTGAAGATGGAAAAAGTGCTCTAGTGGCCGTACTATGACTCCTAGACGGCTGCACCGAGGGCCATCATATCCACTCTGACTGTCTTGACTATCAACGTCATCACCCAAATTCAATTCAACTGCATGAGACCCTGAACATTCGTTGGTTGTTCCTAGACTCATTTCCCGGCACATGCGACACAAAGAGCATACAGTCACATTTTCATCGTCGATAAACCAATTTCCAGCTCTCCCCAGCAAAGAACAGATGCATTGTTCATTTCTCACTCGATGCTTCAATTCTTCCCACCAAGGTTCTATCAACTCCTCGTGTGAGCGGTATTTTCCCAAGCAGCAATTGCAAAAAAATTTGTCGCATTGATCTTCGTCATCGTATATGAAATTTGCATATGTTGTCAAATTCAACAAATCTCGGAGTGTATCACAGTTCCAGTTGTCCTGTGCAAGTACCGATCCAGATGAAGTTTCGCGTTCCATAAATTTGTCCATATCTTGATAAACACGCCACAGACGCCCAATCCATTGAAAAAAAACCCAGGAAAACCATAGTGATTGTGAGGTTGCTGTTTCACCGCGGAAAACTATGTCGATGTCTGTTCCCTTGTCAAGCAGCAATTTTAAAAAATCGACGCTGATGGAAGGTGACCTTGCAACAATATGAAGTGCGGGACGTGAATAAATAGAGTGGCCAAAATAAGTCCCTGCTTTAGGGTCGAAATCTAAGACCAATCGAACACTCTTTATATCTGACCTCCAAAGGGCCCAAGTTAGGCAATATCTAATGGATCCGGTGTCAATGAAACCAGTATAATCAGTATGAAATTTTCGGAATAGCATCGACAATATCTCGTGAAAAATCTCGTTATCGAAATTGACGTTGGTGATATCCTCTTCTATCGAGGAAACCAAATTCCAACCATCACTCGTTGGCCCATCGAAGTCAATACAGTCGTCGAATAAAAGGATCAATTCCGTTGCCGTTTTGGCATATCTGTCAGGAAAAATGAGTGAGGCTGGGGTGCTACACACATCAATTAGTTTACCACTCTTGCAAATCAAAAGATGTAGCGAAGACCAACACTCTCCTCGGAAAGGTACCCCCATAAGTATGCGCTGTTTTGTCTGCACCTTGCAAAATCAAGAACTTGGTCAATTCGAAATGCCCATTGTATGTGGCTAACTGGAATATGAGAAGTTAGATGTGTAGTCAAAGGTACTTTATCGGCAAGTTTCCAATGTTATAGTGGGGAATAGCTGGAACAAGCATGTACTCACATGTAGCGGCCTCCATCCCTGTGAGTTAACGTCCAAGACAGACGCATCTCTTTTCAATAGTTCCTTAACAGCATTTGTATTTCCTAGCTCGCAAAATTTGAAAATAAGTGCGTCATCTTGCACAGCTCTCACAGGTGATATGCAGTAATCCCAACCTGTCTGTGAATTGATAGCAGTCGCTTCAATTCCAAATCTAAGTCCAATTCTGATAAGCCATGAAGCCGGGTAGAGAATAGACGTCGTTGTTTTATATTGTACGGATGTTTCGCCAAATGATGTTATTGACTGTTTGATAACCCTAGTTTGATACGTAATTGTACCAAACCTAGACTTGTAAGACCAACTATGAACACATCGCGTAGTCTGCAAGTTTTGAGACATGTCGTGATTTTTCTTCAATGCTTCTGTAAAGCCTGATACAAGAACTTGTCGAAGGATTGGATTCGAAATTGTCCTTTTAGTCTTTCCAATTCCTTTTCGAGAGATTCAACATGGTGGTCGATACTGTTAACATTGCTACGGGTTTTTGACGAGAATATCCATTGATAGTCAGATTTTTCATTCTTTGAGCCGTTGATGGCAACTGATGAATCATTTTCCGGACATGGATTTGAATGATATGGAGGGGTTTTTTCAACTGATACCAATTATAAGCCAAAAATATATGCATGTGTTATCGATAGATAAATTGAGAGTAGAAGAAGGGTTCGCATACCTCCAGTCTCCTGCCTCAAAGTCTCAACATTGAAACGGTGTTGTTCATCGCCTATTTTGTCATTAGAATAATCCTTATTTATAACCAAGACAGCAAAGGTTCACATGCCCTCTTTCATAGTTTCCCACATGACCTCGAGAAACGCTTTAGTGCAAGATGCGGCACTTGCGGCCGCATACTCCTGCCACGTCTTATTTTTGTGGCTATCAGCGTAGTCACAAACACCTTTCATGATAATACAACGTAAAGTGTCGCATATGCCCACCCCTTCCATTTCAAACCCAATGACTCCTGTTTTCTTCGCCAAATTATCGCGGTGTTCTCCGGATTTCATCACAGTATCCCCACAGCCAAGTGCGCCAAAGTGTATTCGAGGAGCGGGATTGCGCGCAGTAAGCCGGGTTCGGTTGATCAAGTGTTCAGAGCACCCAAGCTTGTTACAATCACTTTCCAGTGCTTCTCCACAAACCGGGTCTTCACTTGAATTGCAGTCAGTGCAGATACAACTAGTCTCCTCAGTTTGATGATGATGCTTATGACGATAAGACGCCTTGAACAATCGGTCTTGCGCAGCACCTGGATATTGCCACCTTGTATCGAGACTTTGGAGATGCTTAAGGTGACTCAAATATTTTTCTTGAAATTCATATTGTAATATCCGAGTCTTGAAACCTGCAAGAAGGCTTCGGATGTCTCGATCCGCACGGCCAAGTGTGTCTGTGAAAGCGACTCTCTGCTTGAACCCATCGGGATATAGCTTTCCGAAATCATATTCGGCGACTTTGCAGCTGACTATGGAATCGCCTAATACAACCTCCGTGTCGGATGATGGAAAAGGTACCCCTCCACAAACCCCAGTCAATATTGTGAGATCGATCCCAGGGAAACTGATCAAAAGGCTAGACGCAGTGCTGGCAGCACTTCTTTTCCCCATTTCCGGTAAGTGTGCTAATACAATATTGTATTTGCCGATTCGTCCTGTTCGATAGAAGTTTAAATCTCCTCGTTGTTTTCCATATGCCACATAATGCTCGTCAAAGAGATCTTCCACGGCGTCAAATTCCACAGATAAAGCACAGATAATTGCAATTTCAAAGTCATTCCGGGATTTGGGGCGCATTTGAGCCATTTTCGTCGCGCCTGATCGGTGAAAAAAAAACAAACTCCTGTGCAATTTCGACCAGCCTCAGAGCAACCTATTCACGTAAGGCATTGAGGCGCTTCAAATAACCTTGATCACAATGTCAGTTAGTATTCTAGTTGCGCATAAGAAATAGGAAGTATTTTGTTGAATACATTAAGGAATGGTAAAGTTTCTCTTACCCTAGTTCAATCTTATCACCAGAGGGGTTGTGTGCGTGTGTCAGAATTTGCAGCAAGGCTGAAGCAAAGACATTTCTCAGAATGTATCACGTGCTTGCTAGTGTATGGCATTATTGTATTTAGGAGGTAAATTTCCGTAATGGTAGAATATAAGATGGGTTCCATAACTTGGGCGTTACACATGAATACGGTACTGTAATAGCAAGGCTGGAGCTTCAGGACGCCAACTCACCCTCACTGTGATCGACATTTTTATTGGCTATCGTCCATTTTCCACGCCAATCAAAACATGAGTTGAAACATTTTCCACTTTTATCGATGCTCACATCGGAATATGTCCAATCAAACAGATCAGCTATTATTTTGCATCCATGTAGTCTCGACAGGTCAACTTGTCAAGGCAGATCATAGGTGCTATTCAAAAGTATTATTGTTATAAAGCACATTACCTTTATTTGGTCTATTGGAAAAATAAGTACTCTATCAAACTAAGTATAATACTCTGATATAGGAATCCTATATCTGTAAAGTCTATAATAGACTTATACTAAGTCACTGACGGCTAATGTGAGATTGGATTGCGGGGAGATACATATATAGCCTGTTGTATTGTTTGATCATGAAAGGTTTCAACGATTTTTGGTAATGCGTAGTAAGGCAATAAGTGGTACGGAAATATTTCAAAATGTTTGAGAAGTGCGCGAAAGCTGCATTACAAAATGGCTTTTAAAAATAGTAGCTTATAAAGTATTGTGGTGGTGAAGAACCACCGCATTGGCCGGAACACCGGTTCTTCCGTCTCCGAAGTCTACATGAGCGGCTCTATCTTAGTTTACTCAGTTGATTAGTTAGGCAGGTTATATTAAAAAGAAAAGGATCATATTATGCTTTAAGATTCGGTTATTAGCTTCTTTTCATATGTTTTATATAAGTGTTTGGCTCGTTCCCACATCTGCAGAGACGGCGGTTACACGCACGCTTCCCTGCATCTCACACTCGTCCACCACGACGGCGTCATCATTTCCACCACACTAGTAAAAAGTAAAAAACTAGATAAAAATACTATAATATAACTATTTATAAAGAATATTAAGACCTCTATAGTAGCTAGAAGTTAGAAATATATTATTAATGATAAAGTATTCTTTTTACTAATAATAATGTAATTTATAGTAGATAGATTTTACTAAACCCAAATTTTATGATATCTAATGAAGATGAGCTACGCAGATAGCTAAATGTAAGATACCTCTCCCTGGCCGCATCCTGCCTCATCGATGTTTAATAAATTAAAATAATAGATATACATGTATCGTGGCCGACTGAAAATGAAACAAAATCGTCACAGATTCAAAGCCGCAGAAAGTAACCAGCTTTCATCGTCAAAATGCTTCAAGGCATTCATGTCGACGGTGGTGTCAAGAAAACAAGGTCACATGACCCCAATCTCGATATGGCACCGCCTCGCGCACAAAAGGATTTTCTTGTAATATTACAATCCTCTTCCTTAGTGAATTGAACAATCTTGAAGCTTTACTCATGATCCTCAACCTGCCGCTTGCCAACAATTCGCAATCCATTTAGTACCTCTTTGCAAAGTGAGTTGACATCATTTCACGATCCTACGACCAAATCTAACAATGAAAAAAACAAACAGGTGATTGCAAAAAGGTACTCAAAATCCTTGAATCGTTTATTCAAGTTTTTGATCTAAATATGGTGTTCTGCATGAGACAAGACTTTCCTCACCCACTTTACTCGCAGGTCTTACCATGCCAGAACACTTCTTGTGGCCGAATCACTTTTCCTCCTGGACAGGAGCCAGAAAATTATAACAGGGGGGGAGGGAGGGAGGGGGCGACTACTTGACTCCACTGATATCTCGAAGGGATTCCTTTGCACTCCTTGTTTTCGCTTCAGAGAAAACCATCAAACTCTCCCAGATCGTCACTGGATTTCCCGTAGCAATATGTTCCACGACGAACGGATTGGCAACATCGATCCGATCTGCGATGGCTGCAACAGAAGCGGTCAGAAATGACAAGGGGAAAACACAACAAAAGGTTACATTTTTCCAAAATTATTCCACGGAAAAGGTTCTGTGACCCCTGCAGCACCTGGGTCAAGGTTCATCAAAGAGAACGTACAAACGAGGAACTTGAAGCCTTTTTCCATTCAGTTATGGCAAATAGGCATTGGCGAGAGGGAAAATGTCAAACATGCGAAAATGGCAGGCAAACCCCCGAACTCGAGAAGGTCAAATGCCAGACGCCCTGTTTCAACAAATCTGCCGGAAAGCTATTGTGTGAAGTCTGCTATTCTTACTGGAACAAACATGGCAGACACCGAGACATGATCCTAGTGCGTGCGCAGGAAAAACGGCGGAGAGTGGCTGAGGCAAAGAAAAGCGGAGAGGCTTTAAGATGTTGTTTTTGTCATCAAGTGAAAACAAAACTTCGTGTATCGAAACTTGGGGTTGGCCCCAATGTATCATGCGATGCCCAACGCCAAGATGAAGAGAATCGTCTCTAAGTTACTGTTTTCTAGTTCACCACAATGCTTTCGGCAATGCCACCGCTTATCACTCTTGTATCACAAGGGTCTCATGTACTCTCGGTCAATACCGGGGTTTGGGGGGGAGGGGTGACGTGGGTGAGAAGCATGGTTATCGCGGAACGCAGTGTAGCGATTATTAGTACGAAACACTTTTCAAAATAAAAAATCAAATGTATTGGTGCCTCAGAAGTAGATTTCCTTTCTTGGAATAAGTGATGACCTGCCAATAATA